>JBBPDI010079527.1:0-14255 GCA_037974545.1 Cucumis variabilis | reverse complement strand
CAACTTTTGGTGCAAATCAATATGATACAATCAAAGATCAAAACATTTTCTTCAATTGGTTTTTTGTCACTCTCTATTCTGGATTTGTTGCTAGTTCCACAGCTATTGTCTATATTCAAGACAATGTTAGTTGGGGTTGGGGCTTTGGCATCTGCCTTGCCGCCAACGTCATTGCCTTAGCTATTTTCTTGCTCGGAAATCGCTTCTATCGCCTCGATAAGCCTAAAGGGAGTCCCTTCACTTCACTCGCCCGAGTTCTTGTGGCTACGGCTCGAAAAAGGCTGGCTCGGGTGCAGATGGGAGGTGATGAAGAAGGTTGCTACTATTATGGTGATCACCAGGACCATCGTGTGGGGATGCCAGTTGTGGATGGAGTACTGTTGTTGACAAAGAGTTTTAGGTATATGTCCTATTGTTTCAAGCATCTACTTTATTCTACTTTTGATCTTTTAGTTGGATTGCTCGTTTACTTTACATCTTTTAAAAATAATTATAAAAAAAACACGAAATTTGTTAAAATATCTCCAACTTTTTGGAATTTTCAATAATAATCTTGAATTTTTTTACAAAATCAAAATATATTTGTTTATTGTTTAACAAAAACTATTTTTTAAAGACACGTTCTGTGAAAATTAGAAAATAGATAAATATTAGGGCTAACAAAATATCAAAATCTATTTATAATGGACTACGATAGTCCAAAAGATAGATTAATTACTATATTTGTGTCTATCTATATTATAATAAACAGTTATAGTAATCTATTATAGATAGATTATGATATTCTCCTACAATATTTTTTAGAAGTTCTGTTGTTTAGGAGGTAATTGAGGAAGGAGGGAGTCACTGAAGATGATAACTAGTTGACATTGATATGTAAACTTTATTTTTAAGGCTATGAATATTAACGTCACTTTTAAAGGTTTAGAGACATTTTTAAAAGGAAGTATTAATGACGTAAGTCCATATATAAATAGTGAAGGTCTTTTAATTTAAACTTTTTAAAAAGATTAGAAACAGACTATTGGTTGTTTTCATTCCAAAATTAATGATATAGCAATGATAATGTTTTATTTTTTAAGTTTGAGGCTATTATTGAAATTTTTGAAAGTTTATGAACATTTCTTAAACAAGTAGTGAAATTTATTGGTATTTCTATAATTTATCTAGAAAAAATAATAAATAGTATAACCAATAAACGTAATTACAACTTAAAAAGAAAACACATACTACAGTGGAGAGTTTTCTAAACTAGCAAAAAAAAAATTATGATAATAGAGTTCATGTCACTTACATTTTCAAAATTACAAAAATAACAAATTTAAAAGTAGATTACCATTATATTTGCAGAATTTGCAATATGCAAAATATATATATACATATTTTTTGAACCATTTTTTTCTAATTTTTTTTATTATCTAAGGTAAATTTCCTACTACACTTATAATATAAACACATGCATGTAATTAATAAATATATGTAGGTTGTGGTTAGAATAATTAATGTATACTGAATTAAAAAAAACATGTTTACTACAATAACTCATGGGAAATTACATGAAATGACAAAAACATTTTTAAAAAATAGTTCATGGTACCTATTTTTTTATATATTACAAATATGACAAAATTAGTGATATCAAATAGCTATCAGATGGTAATCACATGGTTATCGACCTTTAAATTTGTTATTTTTGTAATTTAGAAAATATAATGACATAGGTTCTATTATCATAAATTTTTTAACAATTTTTAGGAGACTCTTATTTTACCAATAAATTACAAGGGAAGATGTATTATTAGTTTTCACTAATTTATCTTTTAACCAACACCTTTTCACTTCATTATTAAATTAATTACTTCTTATTACACTCACTAATTTAAAACTTAAGTAAAAGTTGAAAAACATGTCTTCAACAATAAATAAATAAATAAAACTACCACAAACTAATTAATAAAATCAAATAAAATTTAATCAACAAAATATTTTTAAAAACAAAAAATAAAAAGAAATAGAATGGGTTGGGAATAGGACCTTAAATTTTATTGAAGTTAATTAACACATAAACTAAATTAAGTATATGAGTAATATTTGATTCCTTTCCCATCTAATCTTTGAAAAAAAGACCTAAAACAAATAACTCAAATCAATCTAAATTTAAATATTTCCATTGGACAAAAACGACCATTAGCAACTTATTTCAAAAATACTAATAGAACTATAAAAAAAAAAATCCATTCATAATATTAACTATCCATTTCTAACCTTTATTTTCTTAATTAAAAAAACAAGACAAAAAACTCCAAGTAAAAGTATAAAATTTTACAAAGTCATCCCAAATTCCAAAATCAAAACTTTCCTTATCACTTATAAAAAAAAAAAAAAAAAAAAAAAGATCGACAAAGAAATATAATATTTAATTATTGAGGATCTCTCTAACAAGATTGCAACAAAAAAGAAAACTAAATTTAAATTTAAAATGGATCCAATACTAACATAAACCTTTGGTTAAAATATTTAAATCTAAAAAAATGTGAGAATTAATATATAAGTCGTATATATCATAAAGAATGTGAAGTCGTCCATTTTTTCGACGTAAAATTTTCAATGCTTTTAAAATAACATTATCTTTACTTTGATAATTGGTAGTCAATCCTCCAACCTTATGATAATTTACCACACCCCTTCGACAAAAGAAAACATTTCCAAAATCACACAAAAAAAATAGATTTAATACACACACAAAGATGAGGTACTAATTTTATAATTTAATTAGCCATTAGTATAAATAAGTTAAATTATAAGTTTGTTTATTGTTGACCTTTCAATGTTGTTTCTATTTTCTTTTCTTTTCTTTTCTTTTTTTTATTTTTAGCAACAAAGTTGTTTCTATTTAATCTTATATTTCTCTTTAAAAAATATCATTAACCTCTAAATTTTATTAGTTATTGCCTTTTTTTAGTCAATAAATTTTTTAATTTGAATTTTGTCTTTAATAAAGATTAAGTATAGTTTTTAACTTTATCAATGATCTAAATTGTCAAACTTTACACCATATATTATGTTACAATTTTTCTTAAGTAACCAAAAATTAAGGTTTCACACACACTATCTGATCTTTCTTGAAGGTGTTTGAATCGCGCGGCTCTAATAACACAAGGAGATGTCCATTTGGATGGAACCATTGCAAAACCTTGGAGGCTTTGTAAAGTACAAGAAGTAGAAGATTTCAAAACTTTAATTAAAATCTTTCCTCTTTGGTCAACTAGCATTTTCCTTTCTGTCCCCATTGCAATCCAAGGAAGCTTAACCGTCCTCCAAGCTCTAACCATGGACCGTCACCTTGGTCCAAACTTCAAAATCCCTGCAGGGTCTTTCACCGTCATCATCTTCATCTCCACCACTATCTCACTAACTCTAGTTGATCGGTTTCTCTACCCTAGTTGGCAAAAGTTGATCGGACGAATGCCACGACCTCTCGAACGCATCGGTCTTGGCCATGTCCTCAATTTTATTTCTATGGTAGTGTCAGCATTAATAGAATCAAAGAGACTCAAGATTGCTCATGTTCACCACCTTCAAGGCCAAGTTGAGGCAATAGTGCCAATCTCAGCCTTGTGGCTTTTCCCACAGCTAGTTTTGGTTGGCATGGGAGAAGCTTTTCATTTCCCTGGACAAGTTGGATTGTACTATCAAGAATTTCCGACGTCATTGCGTAGCACGGCAACGGCGATGATCTCGCTCGTGATTGCCATTGCGTATTATCTTAGCACGGGTTTGATCGATCTATTTCATAAGGTTACGAAATGGTTGCCTGATGATATCAATCAAGGAAGAGTTGACAATGTTTATTGGATGATATCTGTGATTGGAGTGATTAATTTTGTGTATTATTTAGTGTGTGCTAGGTGCTACAAGTACCAAAATGTTGAAGATGGTGGAAAGAATATTAATGATTCTATAACTCAACATTGAGAGCTCATACTGTTAGTGTCAAAGAAATCAAATCAAAGTAGAAGTTTGTAAGAAACTGGTAGATTATTTATTAAGAATCACTTTTTAATAAATGCATATGATTTTCATTTTGTAGGGTTTGATTTCCTTTACACTGACAGCGACAATCCCTTTTCTAAGGCCACAATCATATTCTTCTTCACCTTCAAAACTCCAATACACAATCTTATACTTAAGCATTATCTAAGTAAGTCTTCGATATGGAGGTTCTCGCTTCACTACAGAAACTCTTGGAGAAAATCAATATGATACAATTAAAAACCAAAACATTTTCATTAATTGGTCTTTTGTCTCTTTCTATGCTGGATTTGTTGCTAGCTCTACAGTCATTGTCTACATTCAAGACAGTGCCAACTTGGGTTGGGGCTTTGGCATCTGCTTCGCCGCCAACACCATTTCCCTTGCTATTTTCTTGATTCGGAAAATGATTCTATCACCTCAATAAGCCAAGAGGGATCCCCTTCATTGCTCTCGCTCGAGTTCTTGTCGTCAATGCTTTGAAAAGGCTTGACCGGGCACCACCGACCACTGAGAGGGATAATGGTTTCTACTATCAAGGTAAGGACCATCATTTGAGGAATCAAGCTGGGGATGGAAGGACCATCATTTGAGGAATCAAGCTGGGGATGGAGTGTTGATAAAGAGTTTTAGGTATTCCATGCTTCAATCATGCATATACTAATTTCGTACTTTTTCTTTTTTTGGATGAGTTATTGTTCTACTCTTACATAAAGAAAATAACTAGAAGAAATACCAAAGTTATTGAAAATATCTTTAAACTTTGAACTTAATTTAAAAAATATTCTCAAACTATTTAAGTTTCCTTTAAAAATATTAACGAGGGAAGGACACTAATTATCTTCTAAAATCTTCCTAAAAGTTAATTGTTTACTTTCTCACTCTTGATCTAATATTATTTTTCGACATAGGCTTTGTTTTAAGTTTACAACTAATGTTACTAATTCACAGACACACAAGAAGTTCTAAATATTTGAGTGAAGAAGGCATGCACCTAGAATAGTATAGGTTCACTTTTTTAGCAAGTAATAACATTCATGCACAAAAAAAAAAAAAAAGAATTAATTAATGCATAATAAATGTCACACTCATCTTTGTACACCATCTCATTTAATTGTTCAATCATAATTTATCACGTATGTAAAAACTCTTCTTATTTTTCTAAATTCTTCTTCTATATGAATAGGGTTGCATCCCTTTCTTTGTTCTTTATATTGCTCTTCATGCATAAAGTTATCTACTCATTAAAATTCAACATTTAAGTATTAACTAGAAAAAAGTTTTTTAGAAAAAAATTCTTTAGAGAAAGTTGGTAAAAAAAAATAGAGAGAATCTTTGCAAATTTGAAGAAATTTTTTGCAAAACGTAGGTTTTTCTTGTTCATTTCATTTCCTTATTTTCTTGACCTTTTTTTTTTCTTTATATTAAGCAAATCAAATTCCATGTTGAAATAAACTTAGTTAGAGGTTGAATTTGATAGGAATTTACTTCCAAGAATCCACACCTTATCAACAAGTAATTTTCTTGGGGATTTGAATCCTTATTTTTTTTTTCTTTTTTTCTTTTTTGAAAAAGATAAAGAGAAAGAAAAGAAAAAAATTTAGGGGCATTTTTAAAAATAACAAAATAAATTAAAATATTTACAAGCTATAGCAAAATTTTAGATTCTATCAGTGATAGTCATTGATATACTATAGTGATAGAAAACTATCACTGATAGAATCTAAAATTTTGCTATCACTATAGCATATCAATGACTATCACTGATAGAATTTGCTATAGGTTGTAAATATTTTGTAAAATCTACTATTTTTAAAATTTTTCTAAAATTTTATTATTTTTTAGCTACCTTTTTTTACTTTTATCGTTATTCTTTTTTTTTTTTTTAAAGAAAAGCTTTAGTCTTTTTAACTTATTATTATTACTACTTATTATTATTATATTTATTTCATTTTATTTTATTTCTTTTCTCCGCTACCACTCCTCTATTTTCTTTTCTTCTTATTTATTTATTTATGCTTTTGTTTCCTTTTCTTTCTTTTTCTTTTTTTCTTTTTCTTTCCTTCTTTCTTTTCTTATTTTATTTTATCTTCTGTTACAAGATTTTTTTTTTCTTTCTTTACTTATTTACATTACAATTATAATAATTATTTATTATATGTGCTTAAATTTATGTGTGCATGCTTTTCCTTACGTTTTACATTAAATTTATTTTGACAATGTTACAACATTATTTTGCATTAGTTAATTAATTTGTTTTTTTCTTTACATTAATATTTTCTTTACATTCGATTCTTCCAACAATGGAATTAGAAATATATGGGAGTCCGTTATTTCTAAATTCTCGAGGTGAGGGGAGCGGTTCTTTGGGAGTCCAAGATCGATCTCCGGAGTCCAAGATCGATTCCCAATATTTTTTTTAAAAAAAATTATCTTACTTGCTTAATTTATTGTGTGATATATATGATTGGATATTGTGCATTACTTCCTATTTGACTTAATTCTGAAATCTTTTATTAAATTTCATTTTTTAACTATTTAGAAATTTTTACTTTAAAACTTTTTTTAATGTTTTTGTTAATTTAAAATATAAATCTATATTTCATAAGGTTTCCTAATCAACTCTTTTTTTAAATAACCCACATCTATTTTGCTAAAAAAAATTCTATGATGGAATCTAGAACTTTCTGGTTGTCCGTTATTTTTAGATTCTTGATGTGAGACTCGTTTAATTCAAGTATAGGAAGTAAAATTTTGGCTAAAAGTACTATAGGAATTGGTGTTTGAATTATCCACGGAAATGATTAAGCAATAAAATCTTTTATTGTTAGAATAAGTTTTGTGATTAAGAAGTTAATTCGCGAAGAAGTTTTGAGAAAAGAAAGGTTTGAAGTAGAATCTAAAAGTCTAAAGGCTCTTAGAAGAAAGTCTGCTTAAGTTTTTGACTAAAACGACTAGGTGTGTGGGTAGTCTTCGCGATAAGAACCAAGAGTTTCGCAATGAAGACGTATGAGAGGAAGCCTTGAAGTTTAAATTCGCGATAAGTGTTCTAAGAGAGTAAAAGTTGGTTAGTTCGCGAGGAAGATTTCTTGTAAAAATATAATTACACGATAAGGTTATTCGCGAGAAGTTTTGTGGTAGTTATTTACGGTATGGGGTTAGGCGAAAAGTAAGGTCTAGCTTAGAAAATGTCAAATCTGATTTGACAGGGATTAACATGTAAGATTAAGAAAACTTCTCTTCCCTCTCCACGAGAAGAGAAGGAAGAGAATTTTTGGTAAAGTGTGGTGAGTGGTTTTCTTCTTAAATGTTTTGTGGTTCCGCTTTACTATTTTGAAAGATGATTTCAAATGAGAAAGCGTTTCAAAAAGAGATTTCTAAGAAAAATTTATATGTGTTCAAGCATGATTTATAATGTTAAAGCTTGATTTGATGATTATGATTTTATGCTATGCAATGTTTTTCAAACCATTAGTTTATTCCTTGAGATGATGCTAACTTTTATGTGACATAAAGAGTCAAGGCCACCATGGGGTATACGGACCACATGATGATAATTAAGAAGTTGGATTATGCGTTGAAATGAGCGTATAAAGCTTAGCAGTCTAAGCAACAAGGACGAATCTATATGTTCTTGAATGTTGTTGATACACTAATCAAAACGCGAGGTAATGAGACCAAGCGTAGATAACGATTCGGGATCCTTAGCGAAAGGAATGAATGTTAACTTTTCTTTTATGTGAAATAAAATAATTTGAAGTTGTTTATGCGAAATGATGTTTGAAAAAAAAAATTAAAAAAAGTATTGCGAAAAGGCTTTCATATAAAATCTCACTTTTCTTTTTAGACTTATGCTTTAAAAATCTATCTTCCAAGATCAGGCGTTTATGCCAAGTCAAGAAATAGTTTAGCCTTTGTTATTTATGGTCAAAGTATTGCAATAACATATGAAACGCCTGTTATTAATAAAGTTTACATTTTCTTTGTATTTACTTTGCTTGCATTTCTTGTCCTCTATTGCGTTTTGAGTGTTAATAGTTTAAAAGGAGTTGAAAATAAGATTTTGTGATAAGAATATTTCAAGATTGTAACAAACTCGAGTCATATTCTTACTACTTTGGCGTTATCGTCGCAGTACGGTTTGGGGTGTGATAATATAGAATAAAATATATCACACAACAAATTAAGCAAATAAGATAAGATTTTGTTTTTTAAAAAAATATTGATAATCGATCTTGGACTTCCAAAGAACCGATTCCCTCACCTCGAGAATTTAGAAATAACAGACTCCCAAGTATTTCTAATTCTATCGTTGGAGTTTTGTAAAAAGGATAAAATGTAAAGAAAAGTATGATGTAAAGAAAAAAATAAATTAATTAGCTAATATAAAATAATATAATAATATTCTCAAGTTAAATTTAATGTAAAACGTAAGAGAAAATATGCATACATAAATTTTAGCACATATAATAAATATATGATTGTAATGTAAATAAGTAAAAAAGAAAAGGCCATAATGACAATAAATATAAAATAAGTAAAGGAAAAAGAGAAAAGGAAAAAAAATAATGAATAAGGAAAGAAAAGAAAAAGCAGTAATAACGATAATAATTAATGATAAAATTTTCATTAATAATAATAATAACAAGAAAAGAAAACAATAATACTAAAAAAAACATACTAAAAAACAAATAATAATAACAGTAATAACGATAATAATTAATGATAAAAATTTCTCTATTCTAGCTTCTTTCTCTCTATATTTTAGAGAAAAGGAAATCAATGTCAAGAGTTTGGATAAATAAAGAAAATAAACATTTTCCAAATGTCTTTTTCTTTCTCCCTAATTTTTAGAGAGAAGAAAAAGACCAAATGATTTTTTTTAAAAAAAATAATAATGATAAAAGGAAAAAAAAGTAGCATGAAAATAATAAAATGTTCCTTATACATATTCTTTTCTTTCTCTCTATGTTTTTTTAAAAAAAAATTACTTGTTGTATGAGGTGCAGATCCTTAGGAGTAATCCCTACTTAATGCAACCTTCAATTAAATTTATTTCAATATGAGATTGAGTTGTTTAAGACAGAGAGGAAAAAGAAAAAAGCAAAGACAATGAAGTAATGAAATGAATAAGAAAAACCCATCTTTTAAGAAATTTTCTTCCAAGAATTTTTTTTTCTACAAACTCTCACTAAAGAATTTTTCTTTTAAGAATTTTTCTTTTTTCTTTTTAAATGACAAAGGCCTCTATCTATAGATCCAAGTGTACCACAAATTAGAAAAAATTAATTAAAATAAAATCAAAATTAGATATTATGTTAATAAAATAAATTTTATTTTTTCCTAAAATAATATAAATGAGATATTATGAGATTTTGTAGAAAATGAAATGATTTATTTTTTCCAAAAATAAAAAGAAGAAAGATTTTATTTAAAACAAATTAATTTCTTTTTTTCCTAAAATGTGTTAAAGATGGATACTTTGGGCTTAGGTTGAAATTTTAGTTATTCATTTGGAGATTGGATTATAATTTTGCTATCGGTAGTAAATAATTTGCAAATTCTTCTATTTTTAAAAATCTCTTATTATTTTATTACTTTATTTTTTTCCAAAATGAGTAGAAATAAATTAAATATGATATTAAAATATTTTATTTAAAATAAATTGATTTTTTTATTTCCTAAACTAATAAAAATGAGATATTATAAGATATTATGTTATTACTAAATTTTTACGTTTTTAAACATAAATAAATAAGTTTAGCCATCATTACTAATATTATTATTATTATTTAAAAAAATATGTGTAGGATAAAAATAGATGGCTACACTCACCACCTTTAAGGCCAAGCTATGATGATAGTGTCAATCTCATTCTTGTGGCTTTTCCACAACTAGTTTTGGTTGGCATTGGAGAAACTATTCATTTTCCTGGAAGAGTTGGATTGTACTATCAAGAATTTCTCATGTCGTTGTGTTGCATGGGAACGTCATTGATCTCGCTGGTGACTGGTTGTAACACCCAAAATTTGTAGGTATTTCTCTTAACTCAATTTTCAAATTTTATTAAGTTTCAAGAGGCCATTTGGGAGAGAGAAAGGAAAGGACTAAGTTAGTTATTTTCTTATTTGGCCCACGAATTAAGGGAGGGAAAAGACTACACTTTTTCCACTTAAACCTTCCATTTTCCAATATAATCATTCTCTTTCCTCGTTTATTTCTTCTTTTCTCCAAATTAATCCTCTTATTTTTATCTTTTCCAAACGAATTAATCCTCCTCTTTTCTTCTTCATTCTTTGTGTGCCAAACGAATTAATCATCCTCTCTAGTATGTTGCTTATCGTTCTCATGAAGAAAACAAAATTAATAAATGGACAAAGAAATCTTGAAAATGAAAAAAAAAACAATGGAATCCAAATTTTATTGTATAGGATTGACGATACAAACTTAAAATACAAATTTCTTTTTGTATTCTATTTACAGTATAACTTAAAAAACCATATTTTACATTAATAAAAAAAAACTAATACAATTTGTTTGTATTGTGTGTACGGTCCAAATTTTTTTGTTTATACAAAATCAACTTAAAAATTAATATATATTTGTTGTGTGTTGGAGTTACACAGTAGAAATGAAATATAAACATTCTTATAATACAATTTTTTATTGTTTTGAAAAACAGTACGAACAAAATAAATAAGTTTAGACAAACGCAAAAAAAAAATCAATACAATTTTTTACGCATGGAATTATTCCATAAGCATTTTTTACGCATGGAAAAAATGTAATTCAATTTATTTCTCATATGGGGTTGCAGTAAAAAAAACAAATATTTGCCATAAATTTAGAAAGAAAAAAAAAGAGCATATTATGTAATGTATTGGATTTACGGATCAAATTGAACTACAAATTGAGGACAAATGAAAAATTAAATAATACAATTTCTTTGTGAATTGAATTTACGGTATAAATTTTAGAAACATATTTTACACAACCAAAAAAAATTAATACATTTTATTTTGTGTACTGAATTAAATATAAAAAAAGAAAGAAAAAACTATTGTACAAATGAAAAAAAAATCACTTTTGAAAGTGTATTAGGGGTACATTACAAATAAATAAAAATTATACAAAATAACAAAAAAAATTAATATTTTTTTTTATGAACGCTTGGATTACAGTACAATCTAACTAAAAATATGAATTTAAATACAATTTTTTGTTGTAGAGACTTTACGGTAAGAACAATTTACACAAATGCAAAACATATTAGCACATTTTTGATTTTGTATTGGGTTCATGAAAAAAAACAAGAATTTCATTCACAGGAAAAAAATAATTCTATATTTTTTTTCATATTGGGGTTAACGTATAAATAAAAAAAAATAGTTTTTTTGGTCATAATCCTTCCCCAAACAAAGATTATAATAATCTCTCGTAATCCTTCCACTTAATTCTTCCCCCAAACAAGGATTAAATAATATTTCTCTCACTTAATCATTCCTCCAAACAAGGATTATAATAATCATCTTCTCCACTTAATTCTCCATTTTCCTTATTCTCTTTCCCCCTTATTCCTTTCCCCCCTAAGGATTTTGGGTGTCGTATTATTATAATTGTTGTGGAAGAGAAATTAAATTTATGGAAAAGAAATTAAAAAATTTGAAAGAGGAAAACGGAATTGAAAAGGAGAAATTAAAGTTATGAGATCCTTTCAAATCTTACCTGTCCAAAACTTCAAGACTTTCGATGGTACAAAGATGTCTTTCTAAGCAAAGTTTTTATCCGAAGGAATTGCAATAATCAATATTGAAAAGAAAAATTTCTTTCAAGATTACCAAAATTATTCGCAGAAAAGGTACGTCAAACTATTAGACAAACCTTTCAAGGAACAATCTCATTCAATAATTTAACTTATGGTGAATTAATTAACTTTATCAATAATGAAGGATTAGCTTTATGTACGGATCTCAAATTAAAAGCAAAAATAAAAAATAAATTCCACAAACAACGACAAGAGCTTGGATCCTTTTGTGCCTAATATGGTTATGAAAAAAATACAAGCTCCTTCAACAATAAAACAACCCAAGAAGTATAAGAGAAACTTCTTTCGAAGGAAACCTTAGAGGAATCAAAATTATTATCAAAACAATCAGAATAAATAAAATTATAAATCTAATCCAAAGAAGAGATACAAAAATAACAAACCTACAAAAAAAAACAAAAAGAAATTATCTGTTATAAATGTAGACAAAAAGAACATATAGCCCCTAACTGTCTAATGAAATGAAAAATTAATAATTTGAAGATAGAAGAAGATTTGAAAATTCAATTATTAAATTTACTAAACCTTACAGATGCTTCATCATATTCCGATCAAAGTAAAGGATCTTCTTGTGATCAAATTTTTTAAATTCAAGAAAATTCTAATAATACCAACTCTGAAAAGTCTTCTTATTCTAGTGACAAAATTAAATAGAAACTTGCACACATGCAATAAAGGCATAAATGTCATCTCAAGAGATCAAGAAATTTTTTTGAAACCATTAGTCAAATTAAGGATTTATAAACAAAAAATGAATACTTCGAGAAATTGAAGGATCTTATTACACAAGAACCTAAACAATAAAATTTTCAACACTACAACCTTAAAAAAATATTTTCTCAGTTTAAACCCAAAACAAAACTAGTTACTATTCCAGACCTTCAAAAAGAAATAAATACAATAAAAGAAGAAATTTCTAACATTGAAAAGGAAAATTCTCAAATTAGATTCGAACTTCTCTCCCTTCAAACCCAACAAATAATTGACCAACCTTTAACTTTTGAAGATCACCCTAAAAATATTCCCCATGATTCCTTTATTAATCTCATCAACAAGGTTCAATTAAAAAAATGGTATTCGGTCATTGATCTTGTTATTGACAAAGAATATCAAGTGACTTCAAAAGTTTTGATTGATTCGGGAGCCGATCAAAATTGCATACGAGAAGAACTAATACCTACCAAATATTTTGAAAAAATCTCAGAAAAATTACACGGTGCTGATGGTCAAATGTTAAAAATTCGCTATAAATTACCAAACGCTCACATTTGTAACCAAGGTTATTGCTTTAAAAATACACTTATTTTAGTAAAAGATTTAGACGAAGAAATAATTCTAGGAACCCCTTTTCTTTCCCAACTATATTCTTTCTTAGTAAATGAAAAAGGAAGTCTAAAAAATCCTAGATTTTTAAATTCGTAAACCCCATATCTACTAAAACAATACATTCTATTCAAAAAAATTCAATCTATACAACTATTAATTTTATCCACAGAAAATCACAACAAATACAATTTTTAAAGGAAGAAATAAACCATAAAAGAATTGAAGAATAATTAAATATTCCGCATATTCAAAATCAAATTAATCAATTTAAAGAATTAATTGAAAAGAATATATGTGTCTCTATTCCCAATGTATTTTAGGAATGAAAACAACATATTGTCAACTTACCTTATATAAAAAACTTTTCATGAATAAAAAATTTCCACTAAAGCTAGACCCATACAACTGAATGTTGAGTTATTACAATATTGTCATAAAAAAATCCAAGAACTCCTAAAAAAATGTCTTATAAGACATATTGTCAACTTACCTTGGAGTTGCTCCGCTTTTTATGTCAATAATCAAGCAGAAATTGAATGAGGACTACCTCGCCTTGTAATCAACTATAAACCCCTAAATTCTATATTGGAATGGATTCGCTATCCTATATCAAACAAAAAGAACTTAATAAATCGAATACAAATTATCAATTAATTTATATATTAATGTGCAAAACTTAGATTTATTGGAATGGTGGAATAAAAAAATGTCATTTCCTTTTCAAATATCGTCCAATCATTTTCTCAAAATAGTGTTATTTTTTAACAAAATTCTCTCAAATATATATATATATATATATATATATATATATATTTGAATACAATTTCAAGCACATTATTAATAAAGGTAACAACTATAAAATTTTAAATGCAAAGAGTTCTCTATTTTTATTTTTATTTTTAATAAATGTAACCCTAAACCTTAAACTTGTGAAGAATTGTAACTTTTGTTGACGACCTTCTTAGAAAAACTTCGAACTTTATTAATCACAACTTTTTTGGGAAATTGCCAAAAATAGTCTAAAAATGGGATAGAAAATGAAAAATAGGATTGATTTTGAAAAAGTTGAGAT
>JBBPDI010079499.1:0-14266 GCA_037974545.1 Cucumis variabilis | reverse complement strand
ATTAACCACATTAATCAATATTCGTTAACTGTGTGTACACTCCACTAAAGACTCACAATTGAACTCTTCTCACTGTAAATATATTTTTGTGTCCATTGATATAGACCAATAACATTAAGTTAGTCCTTCACGAGTGTTCATAACACCAACTGGAATAAATTACCGTTTTACCCATGGGTTACTTTTAATCCTTAAATACTAATGTTTCTCTAATGAATAGCCTGTTTATGGTCCAACCACTAAACAGAAACCCTTCCTGTGCCATAGAGAGGATAGGGCTCTTTGTTCAAGTCCTAGAGACACCATTTAAGGGAACACTAAAATCGAGAAGGAGTGAATTCCATCTTGTGTGATAATGCTTCCAACTTTCCACTCGGTCTTATCCCCAAAATGATAAGCATATTGAGTCGACAATTTGGCCACTCTCACCCGTACGAATCAAAGGACAATCTCTCGTAAGTAGGAGTTCATAATACACTCTGAATTAAGACTAAGTTACCTAGGACAACCTAATGAAATAGAAACTTAACTAGTTAACGGAGTTACATCTAGTTGTTACTATTTCATGGTCTGGTCTTATGCAAACTCATTGCATATGATACCCTCATTCGCATGCACCTACAAGAACGCGTTGGATCATTGTGTTTCTATCAAATACAAAGTGAGTCGTACCATAGTGTTACCAGGATAAGGTACCTAACCTTATCCCTATACTAGTTTTTAAGTTCTATCTCGAATATTGATCCATGTATGTCCCTACAAACTATTTAAAATTCATCAAACAGCTTAGGAGGTTAGTTTATTGAATTTAAGTTATTAAGACAAAACTAATAATATAATCAATAACACATTGAAATTATAATAATAACACTTTATTAATAACGATCAATGGATTAAATTTACTATTTACGACTTTTAGGACATAAAATCCAACGACATCTAACTTTACAGCATTTTGCTCCTAGTGCCACACCTTTTTGATTTGTTATATTGCCCCCAGCAGGACATCTTCAACTTTAAGTTGATCTTCTTTAATGATAATGAACAACATCAATTGCTAGTCTCATGCTTTATGTGGTCATGACACTGCTCTTGTTTTATGTGTGGATAAACTTAAGATTTATTTTAAGTTGCATATATACCCTTATAGGGATCGAGTTATAATGTAGTTCAATTTTTTTTACTGGCTTGAAGAAGACAAAGCTTTTGAACTTAAATATTAGAAAGCGTCGATAAAGCTTTCTAGCTTGAATATGAAGAAGAGTTGAGGAACCTTTCGACCATGAATATGAGGAAACATTCATGAAGTCTTTAAGATTGATTTTGAAGCACCCCTCCCCCCATTTTTTTTTTTTTTGTGCTTAACTTGTTTATAGTCTTGCACAAAGTAGTGTACATCTTCAGTTTATTGCATCACCTTATTACTAGGGATGAACATCTTGAATTTAGGGATTTGCCCACTAATTTGTTATGATTCTCTAGTAGAAATGAACATCCTTTAAAGAATAGGATCAAGTTATAACGTAGTCTAAGTTTTCTTTTACTAGACTAGAGTTAAAGTTTTATTTAAGTTACCTACGTACTCTTTATAATATAGGGATCAAGTTATAACGTACTTCAACTGAGTTTTTTTTTTATTTTGAGATTGAACTTTAAGTTTTTCTTAAGCCGCCTACGTGCCTTTTTTATAATATAGAGATCGAGTCATAAGTAGTTCAACTGATTTTTTCTTTTTTATCATTCACCTTTTAAGCTCTTTGTGGACTAGGAGCACCATGCAATTTAGGCTCTTACGATAAGGAGTTTTGCATTTTTAGCAGCTCATATTTTTATCAAGAATTTGTTCACCTTCTTTATTTGTAGAATTGATGAATATAATAAGTCGTAGTTGGGATTTATGTCCTAAAATTTGTATATAGTAAATATAATTCATTGATCGTTATTAATTAATAAAATATTATTATTATTAGTTCAATGAACGTTATTGATTATATTATTAGTTTTATCTTAATAGCCTAAATCTAATAAACTAACATCCTAAATGAGTTAGAAGATGACTCATTGCCTCTATGTGAATCTTGTCTTGAAAAAAAGATGACTAAAAGATCTTTTACTGGAAAAGGTTATAGAGTTAAAGAGTCCCTAGAACTTATACATTCAGACCTCTGTGGTCCAATGAATGTAAAAGCTAGAGAAAATTTTGAATACTTCATCTCTTTTGTAGATGATTATTCAAGGTATGATTATTTATACTTAATGGGGTATAAGTTTAAAGCTCTTGAAAAGTTCAAGGAGTATAAGGCTGAAGTTGAAAATCTATTGAGTAAAAAGATTAAAATACTTTGATGTGATCGAGGTAGAGAGTACATGGATTTGAGATTCTAGGACTATAAGATAGAACATGAAATTCAATCCTAACTCTTGGCACCTGGTATACCTCAATAAAATGTTATATTAGAAAGGAGAAATAGAACCTTGTTAGACATGGTTCGTTCAATGATGAACTACGCTTACTTGCCCTACCTCATTTTGGGGGCATGCAGTAGAGACTACAGTTCATATTTTAAACAATGTTCCCTTGAAGAGTGTTTATGAAACATCTTTTGATTTATGAAGAGGACGTAAACCTAGTTTAAGTCACTTCAGAATTTGGGGTTGTCCAGCACACGTGTTAGTGACAAATTTCAAGAAGTTGGAACCCCATTCAAGGTTATGCCAATTTGTTGGTTACCCTAAAGAAATAAGAGGTGGTTTATTCTTCTATCTACAAGAAAATAAAGTGTTTGTATTGACAAATGCTACTTTTTAGAAGAAGACCACATGAGAGATCATAAACCATGAAGCAAATTAATATTAAATGAAGCTACTAATGAATCAATAAGGGTTGTTGATGAAGATGGTCCCCCATCAAGAGTTGATGAAACCAACACATCAGGTCAGTCTCATCCTTCTCAATTGTTGAGAATGTCATTTAAAACTTATTGTTATTGTTCTTGTTAATGTCATTTAAAACTTATTGTTATTGTTATTGTTGATGTCATCCTCCTAAGCGGGCTCGCATAACAGAAATGTTACATGCATAGTAATTTACTAAATTATTGAGATCTTAGCTATTTCTAATTAATATCAATATAGAATCTAATTTCATTTTTTGACTTTTCGTAAGCAAGCCCGGGCTTTTTCCAGCCAATATTCTTTGAACTCATTGTGATATTGAAAGAAAAGCAAAGAGCTCTGGGCAAATCATAGGCCCGATACTGGTACTATATAAGTCGATAAGACTTTTCCACTAACAAAGAAGGTAAAGCAAAAGTCTTTTAGTTAAGGGAATTCAGTGTAGCGGTGAGGGTTGAGAGAAAGAGTCAGACCTATACGAACTCATTTGTAGAAAAAGGCAATAATAAAGCAAAAATCAAACAAGCAAATTCCAAAATATTCAAAAAAAGAAAAAGAAAGGAATAGAAAAATGTGAGAGAGGGAAAGTTGGTAAGAGATTAGAGTTATGGGGTTGTGTGTGTTATTAGATTTCGAGATGATGGCCAATATTAATCAAAGTTTGATACCCAAAATGCATGTAATTCGAATCATAATCAGAAACTCAAAATTTCAAACCAATCCATAATACAAAATGCAAGGAAACTAAACAATAAATCTAAATTTAAAATATCTCATAAAAAACCATTGCACAACGTACAAATGACCAAAAAAAAAAAGAAACTTGAAATTTCAGAAAAATCCATTATGCAACAATGCAAAATTAAAAAAAAACAAAGAAAAAAAGGAACATAACAATCATTCAAGTAAGCTAAAAAATAATAGACCTAAATTAAAAATGTCTCATAAACAGACATCACACAACAAATGACCAAAAAAGAGAACGCAAATACAAGAAAGCTAAAAGATAAACAAATCTAAATTAAAAGAGAAATTGCATAGGATAGCATTTTGAGAATATGATATAGCAATTATAGCACATTGTTTTAGAATTTTCCAAATGTGGCAAAATTTTCACTTCTTCATCTTAAATTTGTTGTTATTCCTAAACTACCCTTCAATAACTTATTTTTCTTCCTCTTTTTAATGGCCTACTCATTATTTATTCATTCGTTCACTTTTTAAGGCCCTAGTTATTTGTTTATTCTTATATTAGAAAATTTATTTATTTTTCTATCTTAATCTTATTTTTAAAATATCAATTAGTACAATAATTGCAATATGAAATATAATATAATGGTTGTTGATCAGAGTAATTTAACTTCATTTGTGATTTTTTGTTTACTTTCTTCAATGTGTATTTTGAGTTGAATCTAACTCCAAATAATTTTGTTTTATTTTTTTTACATTAATTTTTTGGTTTTATTTTGTCCCAGTTTTGTATATCAGTGTTGTGATATACTTATATTATATGTATTAGTTGGTTAATATACTTACTACGTGATTTTTGTTTTTTCAAATTTTATGCAACCTATATGTAACTTAGTATATCATTATCAAATATATCAATAATATATTGTTAAAGCATATCGGTAAAGTGAATCATTATCAAGTATATGAATCAAGTTTACAAGCGTATATCAATAGTATATCAAGTGTATAAGTTGGACTTTAAGCATATCAAGTGCATTTAATCAATCAATTGTATAAGTGAAAAATATTAAATTTATCTGCAGTGTATCAGGTGTATCAAATATATATTAGTAATGTTTCAGGTGTGTATCAAAAGGTATCAAGTGTATCAAAGAGTATAGGTGCATCAAGTGTATCAATCAAATATATCGAGTGTATCAAGCAGTACCAGGTGTATCAAGAGTTATTAGGTGTATCAGACGTGTATAAGGTGTATCAAACGTATATTAGTAACGAGAACATTTGTGACATTTTACCTCTTGATGTGTGGGTTGAGCTTCATTTTTGCTATTTTCGCAAATAATAAAGTGTGTATGCTATGGACTTAATTATTATAACTTATTTTACCATTTTTGCAAGTGCCTCAAATTAAAAATGTGTCCTAAAAAAAGACATCACCCAACAAATGACTAAAAGAAGAAAAAGAAACTCAAAATTTCAAAACAACCCATAATATGAAATGCAAGCAAGATTTAATATAATAATGATAATTATTCAATTGAAGTAAGAGTTAAAATAAGAGAATAGAAAGGAAAGACCCAACTAAAGTGAAACTAAAAGACACACGTGTGTCTATTAAGGTAGAATTAAGGTAATATAGAAAAATTAATTCTTGGAAAACTAATTTTTCTTAAGTCATCTCAAATAATTACTAGAGACGCACTCCAAAATCAAAATAAATGATAAAGAAAAACGACAATATTATATACAGACAAGCCAAATTCTAAAATATTAATAATAAAAAGAAAAGAATAGAAAAACTTGGAAAGTTATGGTGCTGCAACAATGTAAAGAACATTTTTTCTAATTTGGAAGCTTCATTTACATTTCATCTTCAGAGAAGCATCTCACATCCAAATTAGCATTGTGATGTTGCAATAATGTAAAGAACATTCAAACATATCTGCTAAATATTGCTTAATGCACGGATGATAGTTATTCATACCCTCTGTTTTAGAATCATCAACGCTCTATGCAGTAACTAAATTTTAATAGATCATCAAGAACCATCTATGGTTCCTCCTCTAAGAGTTTCACTTCAGACTCCATCTAATTCTTCTCTTTATCATAAACTTACACACTCAAATCTTTATCTAATTTACTCTCTGATTCATCAATGTTCCTAAATTCAATTTCTAATTATGTTTTTTCTTTCATGAGTTCAACATGAATTGTTATCATTCATCAAACTTCTCAACTAAATAGATTGTTGTGTACAACAAAAAAGAACAAGGCAATCACAAAATGCAAACTTGAACTGTAGGCATATATATCATTAAACCACATATGAACAATAATTGGTTTCATTTTCTAATTCATTGCACCACAAGAAAATGTGGATCTCTCGATGCAAAAATGAGCATTGGGAGCGGGGTCAGGAGAAATGAGTCAAGAGAGGCATTTTCGACACACTAATATATGCGGCATTAGAAAATCCTCACAACTCTTGACGCAATAAACAGCGTCAGGAGATATTTCACAACTCTTGATGCAATAAATGACATCGAGAGTTATGAGGATCTCTCGACTCCATATATTAGTGTGTCGAGAATGACTCTCCTAACTTATTTCTCCCGACCCTGCTCTCAATGCTCATTTTTCTGCACACAGTGTTTCCATGATCTACACACACTATTCTGTATGGCTTGGCTAACCGGCTTGACTATTCTACTCTGTATGGGGTTTCAGTGTGGCTTCAGCCAAAAGTGAAGGGTTTCCCATGAAAGATTTGATATCGAAGGAACCCGACGCATTCTGACCTAATCGGCTTGGCTTTCCTATTCTCTATGGGGTTTTGGTGTGGTTTCGGTCGAAAGTAAAGGATTTCCCATGAAAGCTCCGATACCGAAGAAACTTGGCTCTCTTGCTCTCTGTGGGATTTAGGTGTGGCTTTGACTGAAAGTGAAGGGTTCCCCACGAAAGCTCTAATACTGGAGTAATCTGATGCATTCTGACCTAACCTGCTTGGCTATCCTGCTCTCTACGAGGTTTCGGTGTGGCTTTAGTCGAAAGTGAAGGGTTCCTCACGAAAGCTCTAATACCGTAGGAACCCAACATATTCTGATCTAACTAGCTTGGCTCTCCTGCTCTCTACGGGGTTTAGGTGTGGCTTCGACCAAAAGTGAAGGGTTCCACATGCAAGCTCTGATATCGGAGGAATCCAACGCATTCTGGCTTAACCAGCATGGCTCTCCTACTCTCTACAGGGTTTAGGTGTGGCTTCGACTGAAAGTGAAGGGTTTCCCATGAAAGCTCTGATACCAAAAAAACCCAACGCATTCTGGCCTAAGCAGCCTGGCTCTTCTGCTTTCCATGAGGTTTAGGTGTGGCTTTGTCTGAAAGCGTTGGGTTCCCCATAAAAGCTCTGATATCGAAAGAATCCAACGCATTCTATCCTAACCGGCTTGGCCCTCCTGCTCTCATCAGTGCTTAGGTGTGGCTTCGGCCAAAAGTGAAGGGTTCCCCACACAAGCTCTAATACCAAAGGAACCCAACGCATTCTGACCTAACCGACTCCGCTCCCTACTCTTTACGAGGTTTAGGTGTGGCTTCAGTCGAAAATGAAGGGTTCCCCACGAAAGCTATGATACTGGAGAAACCCCACATGTTTTGACCTAATCGGCTTGGCTTTCCTACTCTCTACGGGGTTTTGGTGTGGCTTATGCCAAAAGTGAAGGGTACCTCATAAAAGCTCTGATACTGGAGAAACCCAACGCATTCTGACTTAACTTGCTTGGCTCTCCTGCTCTCTATGGGATTTAAGTATGGTTTCGATAGAAATTGAAAGGTTCCCCATACAAGCTCTGATACTAGAGGAACCCAACGCATTCTAACCTAACCGACTTGGCTATCCTGCTCTCTACGGGGTTTCATTGTGGCTTCAGCCGAAAGTGAATGGTTCCTCACGCATGCTCTGATATCAGAGGAACCCAACGTATTCTGACCTAACTGGCTTGGCTCTTTTGCTCTCTACCGAGTTTCGGTGTGGCTTCGACCAAAAGTGAAGAGTTCTCCATGAAAGCTCTGATATCAGAGTAACCTAACGCATTTTGACCTAACCAGCTTGGCTCTCTACGGGGTTTAAGTGTGGCTTCGACCGAAAGTGAAAGGTTCCCCACGCAAGCTTTGATACCAGAGGAACCCAACTCATTCTTACCTAATTGACTCTGATCTCCTGCTCTCTATGGGATTTAGGTGTGGCTTAAGCCCAAAGTGAAGGGTTCCCTAGAAAGCTCTGATATTGATGGAATTTGACGCATTCTGACCTAACCAGCTTGGCTTTCTTGCTCTTTATGGGGTTTCGATGTGGGTTCGACCGAAAGTGAAGGGTTTCCCATGAAAGCTTTGATACCAAAGAAACCCAACACATTCTAACCTAACTGGCTTGGCTATCCTACTCTTTACGGGGTTTCAGTATGGCTTTGACCAAAAGTGAAGTGTTCCCCACGAAAGCTTTAATACCAGAGGAATCTGACGCATTCTGACCTAACCGGCTTGGTTTTCTTACTCTTTACGAGGTTTAGGTGTGGCTTCGATCGAAAGTGAAGGGCTCTCCACAAAAGCTCTGATACCAGAAGAACCCAATGCATTCTCGCCTAACTAGCTTGGCTCTCCTGCTCTCTACGGGGTTTAGGTGTGGCTTTAGTCGAAAGTGATGGGTTCTTCATGAAGTTATGATACCGAAAGAACCCAACACATTCTAGTTTAACTGATTTGGCTTTCCTACTCTTTACGAGGTTTAGGTGTGGCTTCGATTGAAAGTGAAGGGTTTCCCACGAAAGCTCTGATACCAGAAGAACCCAACACATTCTCACCTAACCGACTTAACTCTCCTACTCTCTATGGGGTTTAGGTGTGGCTTCGATCGAAAGTGAAGGGTTCCCTACACAAGCTCTAATACCAGAGGAACCCAGCACATTTTAACCTAACCAGCTCCAATCTCCTACTCTCTACGGGGTTTAGGTGTGGCTTTGACCGAAAGTGAAGGGGTCCCCACGAAAGATCTAATATCGAAGGAATCCGACGCATTCTAATCTAACAGGCTTGGCTTTCCTGCTCTCTACGAGGTTTTGGTGTGGCTTCGGCCAAAAGTAAAGGGTTCCCCATGAAAGCTTCGATATCGGAGAAACTCAATGCATTTTGATCTAACCGGCTTGGCTCTCTTGCTATCAATGGGCTTCAAGTGTGGCTTTGGCTAAAAGTAAAGGGTTCCCCATGCAAGCTCTGATACTGGAGAAATTTGATGCATTTTAACCTAACCAGCTTGGCTTTCTTGATCTTTACAGGATTTCGGTGTGGCTTCGATCGAAAGTGAAAGGTTTCCCATGAATGCTCTAATACCAATGGAAACCAACACATTCTAACCTAACCGGTTTAGCTCTTCTGCTCTCTATGGGGTTTCAATGTGGCTTCGGCCAAAAGTGAAATGTCCCCACGAAAGCTCTGATACTAGAGGATCTCAATGCATTCTAATCTAATCGGCTTGTCTATTCTGCTTTTATGGGTTATTGGTGTGCTTTGGCCGAAAGTGAAAGGTTACCCACAAAAGCTCTGATACCAAAGGAACCTAACACATTCTAACCTAACCAGCTTGGTCTCCTGCTCTCAACGGAGTTTAGGTGTGGCTTTGACCGAAAGTGAAAGGTTCCCACGCAAGCTCTGATACTGAAGGAACTCAACGCATTCTAACATAATTGGATTGGCTCTTCTGCGTTTTACGGGATTTAGGTGTGGCTTCGATCAAAAGTGAAGGGTTTCCCATGCAAGCATTGATATCGAAGGAACCCGATGCATTCTGACCTAACAAGTGATGAACATAGCTCAACTAACGCGAAATGCATTATAAGCTGCACTTCTTATAAAAACTCATCACAAACCTAACTACCGATAACACATTGACAAGTAAAAAAGTCAAGAAATGATGGATTGAAAAGGCATAAACATGTAAAATATACTAAAGAATGTAGTACTTCAGCCATTGTACAATATGAAGAGTATAAATATTACACAAAGAATACAAAAATGGAAGATTGAAGAATGAGAATGAGTACAAGTTAAGGGGATGGGAAATGGAACCTTCACCATTTAGACTCTAAGCTCTCACTTATAGTATGAACGGAGAAGAAGAAGAAAACGTTTATGGATGGCAAAAAGGCTAATCCTTTCTGCCCTTCTCTCTCTAGGGTTATGCCAATTCAGGCCCTCTCACTTGGCCCATTGAGGGCCCCCTTCGCTGGTAGAGATGAAGTTCTTTTATAGACAACTTTTTGACAGAAAACTTATATTCTTCTGAACATGTTAGCATCGTTGGCAGTCTTGTCCAGTTACATCAACTTCAACTACCATTCTTGTCATCTAGTGAATCTTTCTCACGTGATGATGTGGTTTCCTCGCCTAGAAGCTATTAATCACCAGACAAGTCTTTCTCGCGTAGCTTCTTGCAAATTCTTCTCTAATTCACTAGATACTTTATGTTCGTTAATCCTGTGTTAAAACATTATAAATGGTAATACAGGCATGAATGATTATGTAAAGTCCATTTCTAAGTATTTATGTAATTTCAATATAACTACGCGTTTTGACATACTTTTTCCTTGTGTTGATCTCATTATTCTAATGAAAGATGCTATAATAACTTATATTTCTACAAGTTATCAGTGTGAAAATTACATAAAGTTTGTTTTAATAAAAAAAGTTTCTTTCAGTTATGTTTATGAGTTAGGTATTAGCTTCCATTGTTGTTTACTGTTTACAGGTTAAGTAAAGGGTCAGCTGATGTCGTTTTTGAAGGAGACGATATCGGTTTGCTTAATGCCACGTCTTGGGCCAAGCAAGCAAGTGCTTGAGGTGGGGTGTGACAGGTTAAATGGTTAGTAAAGCCCATATTCCTTATACCACTACAAGAAAATGGAGATCTTCCGACGCATAAATGTGTGTCGGGTGAAATGAGTTAGGAGAAGATCTCCTGACGCACAGAATGAAACGTCGAAAGATTCTTTTACATCTTTTGATATCGATCATACGACGTCGGAAGATGTAAAGGGATCTCTTGACACTTCATTTTCTGCATAAGGAGATCTTCTATTTTTTTTTTTTTGAAAAAAATATATCTTTCTTTATTAAATGGAAGGTATATATTCTGCCATAAAATGGAAGAAAATGGGAGCCCAGTTTGATATTAAGTTCTTAACCATTGAGTTTTTTTTCTTTTTTACATTTTTTATTGTTTTGAGAAGAAAATGCCTAAAAAGGTGAGAGGGGCAAAAAAATATTGAAAAAGAAAAGACAAAAAGGGCAAAAAGATCCTTCTTTGATGTTGTATCGAGAAGGCATCTTCCAATTACAAAAGACGAAAGAAAAGGATTAAACCATAACTAGTTTAAAAGAGGGGGAAAAAGGTGTGAGAAAGAGATGAGTCTTATTCAACCAACATTTTCTGTTCTGTGATTTTCAATCATATACAAACGGTGGTGAAGCTAAATGATTACGAAACAAAAATCAAAATCATACAACCAAGTGATTACGAAGATGAAAATAGCTTCCCTAAAACGAAGTGGTTCTGGCGATGACGGAGAAGTAGTTCTAGCAATGGGAAGAAGAAGAAAGCCCTAAAAACTTTCGTCCTTCGCAAGTCTGTGAAATATACTTGGGAGGGATTTTAAAGGCAAACTCTCGAGCAATTTAATGTGAGTCTGAAGTTCCAAAAAAACTTTTGACGTAGTTTAATGTGCATCGGGAGCCCCTAAATAACTCTCAATGCTTTACTAGTGTCGTCAGGATTTGGCTTCCATCTCCCGACACCTCTTAACACTACGTTGGGAGTTCCCAAAAAAAATTGATGCTTTAATTGTGTGTCGGGAGATACTATAACTCTTGACGATCCATTTGTTGCATCGAGAGATGTCCTATCTTCTCATGCCCTTTCTCTCAATGGTGTAAAGTCACGTCAAAAGATTCAGAAATTCTTGTAAAGTACTTTGTGCACATTAACCATAGATAACTTAATGTATAGAATGAACATGACTTAGAATCTTTATTCATACTTATAACTTAGTAACACAAATCTCTTTTAGAAATATCAAAACTATCCTAGAAACATAGCCTTCATATCTCATACTTGACATAAACACATGCTTTTTCATAAATATTTTTAGTACTTCTCACAAATCCTGCTTTCATATAGCCTATAAATCATGCTTTTCTATACTCATGCTTTTAAACATTTATTTTAAAATTATACTGAAATTCATGCTTGTAAGTCTGATTATAATTCAGTAAAGCTCAAATATTTAACTCAAAACATGCTTTAAACATCAATTAGTAAAAATGTTTAGAAAATACTTAGAAATTCATTTTGTCACTCAGAAATTTGTAGCTAGACCTTTGGCTTATAAATTTTCTCAACTTCTCATCTTGAAATAGTGACATTTAAAATTGAATTAATATCATGTCCTTAGAATAGTCCAAACTTTTCAAAAAAAAAAAAAAAAAGCAAAAGCACCCAAAAATAGCTCAAAATTGCCCATTTTGGCATACTAGTGCAGGAGCATGAGAGGTAGAGGTTGGTGTACATGCATGGGTTGTGCAAGCCTTATTGTGTGTTAACCTCATGCTTGGCACGTTGCGTGCATCATGGCCATGCATCCCATGGTTGTGCGTCTTTCGTAGTGCGTGCATCCTTGAGCATAGAACATTTTACATGGTCTAGGCGTGTGCTTTGTACCACCTGGCCGTGCGTTATCCTATGCCTTGTGCGCTCTAGAAACCAAACTAACATCTTTTAACCTGAAATGTATGCCTAGCTCATCACACCCTTCCTGACACTCGACCAAACTTCAATCCTGCCCAAAAATTCTTTTATCGTCTAAATCCTATAATCAAATTAAGAGGTTAACATCTCAAATTCCATAACTCAAATGAGAAAACTTCATTCTACAAAGTTGTTTAGAATTTTCTTAAATATCTTACCTTTAAAGTTCAACTTAAAATTCCAAGAAATGCACCATTTGGCCTTTTGAAACTCAAGACGGCTCATATTCATCTACAAAATGACCTTTCTCCCTTTCTTGAACTCAAATTCTACTCTCCTCACCTTGCTTTTATCTAGCAGCCCTACTCTAGAATTTAGACTCAATTTGGAAACTTCTGAAAGTGGTTTGAAGTAGTGATTTGAACACAATCTTCTTCTAAACTAACCTTTATATTGAAGGGATAAGAGGCCTACGCAAAGAATAATTTAACAAAGATCTTATTAACTTAAATTAATTGGAAACTAAAAATACCAGTACATTGAAAATAGTACAGAAATAAATTTCTAAGGCTAAGCATGCTATATAAAAAATATATAGAGTAGAGGAAAGAAGTACTCACTCTTGTTGACGGCTCTAAATTTGTCTATCACCACATTGGGGCACCACCATTTGAAAACCTTTCTATATTCTCTGAGCTATAGATCTTCATTTGTGGGGACCAAAAATTGGAAGGAAACTTAATAGAGGCTATTTTTTTTAGAGAATTGTTGCAGAATATAGAAAGTACTTTTGTATCTTCCGTAAAAAACCTCCCTCATTCTTTAGCATGATGAAAAGGGAGTACGAGAGAATATTTGGGATACGTGAAAAAACCACCAATATTTTCTATTAATTTGATTTAAATTAAATTAATATTTAAAATAATTAATTAAATTAATAATTGTTGGGACAAATATTGACTCGTTTAATAATAGCCTACTCGCAATTTTTATCACGCATGTTTTCACTATTTTTATATTTTTATGCATAATATGAAAGTAGACTTCAATACGAACCCAACGACACAAAAATCACTTAAATCGGAGTTCAAACGAAGGAGGACGGGCAAATTTAACATAAAGGGGCATTTTGGTAAATATCGAAGAAGAGGGACATGTGTCAACCCCTCATACGCGAACGCCCAGCCTCGAAGTCACGGGTTCGAAACTCAACTAACGCAAATTAAAATCGGATTTTAATTACATAGGTGAAAACGACGTCGTTTTGGAGAGCCCACGTGCGCGGGTTCGAATCTTGCCAAACGCAAAACATTTACAAATTATTTTCTTCAATCCGCGTCTTCAGCGATCTGACGACTCTACGCTCGCCAGGTGTCACGTTCTCAACGGCGTGCGCTCGTCAGCCACGCGAATTCGAATCCCAGCTGACGCAAATGTTTTCTTTTCTCATTTTTCCAGTGGCATTTTCGTAATTAATACTTAAACTTCCGAAATTACTCCCATTTTTCATTTTTTCTTTTTGGTAATAGGCTTAAAAATACAGTTAGGGCCCATTTCCTCCATTTCTCCCTATAAATACCCCAAATTAACCCCTAATTTGATAATTTATATCCAATACATATTCATTTTCATTCCAAAATTCTCTCCAATTTCTCCCAAATCCCAATTTCTCTATCCTCACTCTATCATTTTTTTTCTTCAACAATTTTTTCAGAATTATTGAAGATGAAAGACTAAACTTTTGAGGTAATTTGGGCTTAGAAATTTTCAATCTTTGAGAATTTGATTAATTTCATTTTTCATGTCAATTAGAGTTTGATTACTTTTGATTTCCATGTAATTTTTGTGAGAATCATGAATGAATTGTATCAAGAGTTTGATTTTTAATTC
>JBBPDI010079491.1:0-14270 GCA_037974545.1 Cucumis variabilis | reverse complement strand
GATGTAGGATGGAAGTATATGAAGGTTTTGTTGAAGAAAATAGAAGGAGAATGGCGAAGAGGACCCGAGAGAAAGAAGGGAAGAAGGAGAAATTATTTTTTGGATGAAAGGCAGAATGGACCAAAATTAGGATTTTATAAAGGGAAAGTCGTGTACCCGATACACGACTTTCTGCCGCTACACGATAAAATTTTTAGTCCGTCAGTCCGACCTACTGTTGACTGCCAAATTGGCAGTCAATGATACTGTTCATTGCCAGTCTGCATGCCAGGCGTGCAGGTGTACTGGAGTCGTGTAACCGGTACACGACTCCAGTCAGCTTTAGGGAAGTCGTGTACCGGGTACACGACTTCCCTACCCTAATTTTGACAATATTTTCGCCCCCTACCCTAAAATTGTCAATAGTTTTTAAAAATACATTATTTAAAAAAAATTCCAAATTCATCTCCAAATAATTAATTATCTTTCATATAATTAATTTTCCACAAATAGAATTATCTTTACTATTTTTCATTATATATATATACATATACATATAATTATCAAACCTCTAATAAAAATTTTCACCCTTCAATTTAATTAAAATAACATCCAACTTATTTAAATAAAATTTAATTTCTATAAAACCAAATAATTTCCACAACTTTACTTAAATCTCATAACTTAAAACTAAATCAAATTCTCAACAAGCACCACAAATTCAAATTCTCTAATTATTATTTAAATATTCAACCAACAAATATCTAATTAATTCCAACGTCCACAAAATTAAATAATTTTCAAAATAAACGCTTAATAAATTAGTCATAATTAAACAAAACTAAGATAATTATCTTTAAAAATTATCTTAATTTTTTGGAAAGTTACAATACCATTTGATCCACTTGAGCCATACTGCATAACCAAAAATCTGCAAATGGAAAAAATTATCTTAATTTTTTGGAGCATTACAATACCATTTGATCCACTTGAGCCGTACTACATAACCAAAAATTCGCAAATGAGAAATATTTGGCTCGTGGCCATAAGCTAATTGTACAAGGAAATACTTATGATACATGTTGGTCTTATGTGTATAAGTGACGCTGCATGCAAAATAGTATGACCTCATACATATATTGGAAAATTTTCTCCCATAAGTAACAGTAATCAATTGTAAACACTTGATAAATGATTCTGCCAAATATTTTGTGTATGAACATGAGCTACAAGATGTTTATTATTTATCACAATTGACATGCGATAATTATGAAATGTTTGAGATATAAACTCACAAACATTATCAAGTTGTATGATTTTGATTGTAGAATCAAGAAACTATACTTCTAATTTGATTATTTAAGTAAGTAATCTTGCAAATGTAAGGTTTCGACTTGATAATAAACACACGTGACCATCTACTAAATGTGTCAATTAAAGACCATGAAATATCTAAATGGTTCATACTTGGTGGATTAATGAGTCCACATATGTCTCCATGAATTTATTTAAAAAATGTAGGTGACTCAACTCCCACTCTGGCTAGTGATGCCCTAATAACCAATCTTCATTTAGAGCAAACAACACATGACAATTCATTGGATTAAATAATCTTCTAGTTCTTTAGTGGATGTCCATGCGAATTTTCAATAATTCTTCTCATCATTATTGACCTAAGACGATCAAATCGATATTTGAATTTATAATCTTTGGGTACATGGTTGTATATGTTTCGATTACTCGTCTATGAGTATAATATAATTCAGAAGAAAAGACAAGCAATGTTTCTAATATATGCCCTTTCATGTGAAACAAAAAATGTAATATAAAGATATTATATATTATTTTTATTTTAAATTTCAACATGATAACAATTTTGATGTATATCTTTAAAACTCAATAAGTTTTCTTTTTGTTTTACTATAGAACAACATATTATTATTGTGGATTTTGTTCCTTTAGGAAAAATAAGGTTTGCTTTACTAAAATCTTCAACTAAGTTTTTAAAATCTAACATTGTATTGACATTTGCTTCAAGCATTATTAATGTAGAAAAACATTTTTTTTTTTTACTTATTAAGTATTGTGTGTAGTTGCACTATCTACAAAACATAAGTATTCATTATTCATCTTTGAGTCCGTCAAAATATGAGAAATATTCATAACTCTTAATAAAAAAAAAAAGATTACAACAAGTCTCAAGGTAAAAATAAAATAAAAACAAAACTAACCTTTAAATATAAATAGTTTAAGTAAACTTGTAAATGTTGAATAAAAAAAAAAACTAAAACATAATGCAATTATTAGTTTTGAACGTTATCATAATTAAAGAAGTATTTGTTACTCCTTCAATAATATCAAATTTCTCTTTAAAAGACTCAAAGAAGTCAGCTACATCTAAATGTGTCGTGTTGAAAAGGTCAAATACATCATCTTCATGATAGGCAAAGTTTGCTTCCACATTCTTTCCTTTTTTCTTCAATGAGGCTTGATCGAGATCAACTAAGTGTTTGGATGTACGACAAGTACGGGTCCAACGGTCATTTATACCACAATGGAAGCATTATTGATTTTCACCACTTTTAAAGCTTTTATTTTGTGAAGTTTTCCTTTTATAATCATCATTTGTGGTTTTCTTAAAATCTGAATGATTATTATACCATGAAAAGTATAATTACTTATTTCCTCTATCTCGGCCACGACTTCGACCTCAACCATATTGTTAGAAAATTCAACATTTGCTTCAGGTAAAGGTGTTGCGCCAATCAGTCGAAAGTCGTTTTTCATTAATAAGCTCATTATTTTTTTCAACTACAAGAATACATGAGATATAAGTTTAAAATACTTTTTAAAACTCCTTTCTCAATATTGTTGCTGCTAGAGCATTGCATATTCGAGACATAAAATGTGAAAAATGTTTTCTCTAATATATCTTCAGCAATTTTTTTCTCTTCATAATAATAATTTTAAATAATGTAAAATTATAATCATTTATTGATTTAAAATTTTTCACCTTAAGTGCATTCAATCATATCGAGCTTTAGGAAAAATCATGCCTTTTTTATGATCATATCTTTCTTTTAAACTTTGTCATAGTTTATAAAGATTTTTAATACAAGATATTCAATTTTTAGTCCCTCATGAAGATGATATCGAAGGAGAATCTTGGCTTTCACATTTTTTTGACTTGAAGTCATGTTTCTTTCTTTAATCATTTCTTCAAAATTCATGGCATCCAAATGAATTTAAGCATCAAACACCTATAACAAATAATTATCACCATTGATATCAATAGCTAGAAATTTTAATTTGGTAAGACTTTTCATGGTAAAACTTTTGCAAATGATCAAAATGTAGAGAATCGTGTTGATAACATAAAAGAGAAAAATAGATCAGAAGAGAGAAAATATGGAAAATAACTAAATGAATGTTAAAATATGGAAATGAACGAGAGCTATATAATATAATAATTAGTAACTAATGTAAGCTATGGAATTCAACATACTTATAATATAATAATTATATTTACAATACAAATGAATTATCAATAAGTCTCTTCAATCTTAAAAAATTTGATATATTAAAGTTCCAAAGAATATGCAACTCCGTCCAAAAACTTATTTGAGTTTCTTTATGGATGGAACACTTTTATTCTTTTGTTTACTTAACTATTAAAGTTCCATTGTTAGTTATAATTTGGTAAGACAATATGAAAAAGTAGAATATTGGATTTATTTTTAAAAATAGTTATAAAATGCATGATTGTCCTTTAACTATAATTAATATTGAAATTTCAATTTTTGAATAATTCTTTTTCTTTCTAGCCTGAAAAATTAATTTATACCATGCAAAAAAGTTGAATTTAACGAGTTAAAATATAAAGGACTTGATAATATTAAATTAAAAATTTATTGTAAATGAAAAAATTACTAACAATATTTACACAGAATTTCAAATTCAATAGAAATTCACGGTTAAAATTATCACTTTATTTATATATAAATGTAATTTAGAAGTTATAATTTACTCCTTAGTTATAATCAATAAAAAAATATCAAAAATCAATTTTACACTCATTTTCACAAAATTGAATCTTTCTTGGAAAACATTTACTTTTCTCCATTGGGTAACTTATTGTTTTTCCTCATAACTCATGATTGGATTGTCTCTTATAACTTTTTCTTTTTACAAATATTTTTGGATTCTCTTATTATAATATGAAAAACACTATTGTTATTGTTATTACTTAAACAATTTATTCTTATGCTTTTTTTAAAAAAAAAAATTAAACTGCGACAAATACAATCATTTATATATTGCATTGATTTTCTCTTTTTCTAAACTAAACAAACCAAACTGTGACCTTTCATTGGTTTTAAAATTCTTCTGATGAATATTAGATATAAATAAATAAATTATTCACTTAAATAAATATATACACATGAATAAACAAACGTAAAAATCACCTACTAAAATATTAGTAAGAGATCAACAAGAGTTAAATTCAACAGACACCTGTATGTATTTAAAGATCAAGAAGTCTCACGTTCAAATTGTTCCACCACCAATTAAAATTTATTTTTTGAAAATAAACATCAAAGGATCATGTATTAGCTAAAGATTATTTCCATTGTAATGAAATTATTACAAAGTTTAAATTCCACGAATTAAATTTATCTGAAAATCTCCAGTGAATAATAATAGTCAATCAAACTCAACCATTATTATTCCACCATTGATAGAATTTTTACTAATGTTTTTGGTAGTTGTATCAATGCAAAAGAAATGGATAAAAGAAAATACAAATTTAATAAGTATGTCTTTTTTACTCAATCTCGTTCTTCCAATCTCTTTTATCAATTGCGTCATAATAATTTCCATTCACATTTGAGATTTTAGGTATAGTAGATTTAGAAAGAAGATTGTTTCCGTTAAGATAGTCTAGTTCACTTCATCAATCTTGTTTTATCAATTATTTCATCAAACTTGTTTTATCAATTATTATGGCCCATTGTTGTGAAGGCACATTAAAATTAGTTTATTACACTGGTTTTGATTCAACATGAGTGTGTTTAGAATAGGAAAATTTTAAAAAATAGTAAATTTTACAAAAATATTTACAATCTATAGCAAATTCTATCACTGATAGTTATTAATATGTTATAGTGATAAAAGACTATTATTGATAAAATTCAAAATTTTGTTATATCTTGTAAATATTTTAATTTATTTTGTTATTTTTAAAAAAATTTCTTTAGAATAAAGGCTTTTCATCCATACTTTTGTTTGTTATATATTTGGGTGCAATATCATTTCAAAAACATCAATCACACCCTGTAGGGTTTTTCCTTATTCATAATACTCAGTGTTAATTTCTTGAGAAAACTGTGAGAATGACCAAATAATAGACTGAAACTCACTTTTCTCAAATACAATGTATTTGTGCAGAATAAAATAATGAAATATAACACAGAATAATGTATTTGCATATCATTCAATTTTATAAAAATATTAAATAAATATTATTTTTAGGATTGATCTCATTTAACTAACATCTACTAGATTTATGCCTTCAATTTATACCAGATTTTTGAATTTGTAGACTTCAAATCAAATTATTAACAATTTAATTTTATTATATATATATAATTCATAGTTTTTTTTTGTTATCTATAAAATGATTGATAATACAATTCATCCATTGTACATTTCATAAGCTTTAGTTAATTCTTAATAATATTTTATTATATCATACAAATACAGAATTTTCCATATAATGATTGATAATATAATTTATTCATTGTACGTTTCTTAAGGTTTGGTTAATTCTTAGTAACATTTTATTATATCGTACAAATATACAATTTTTCATATTTATTCTTCATTGTTTTGGATTATATATATATAGTAATAAATATTTATTTTCATTTTATTTTGAAAGTTTAGTTGGAATATCTCCAAAATTTGACTTTAAAATTGTATCATTCTCTAAAATTCTACATTTAATATAATAACAACCTCATATTAATATTGTATCCTCCCTATAATTATGCATGTAGCAATTATTCTTTATATTATATCAACGTCATTTAATATAATAACAACTTCATATTAAGATTGTATTTCGTCGTATAATTATGCATTTAATGATCATTCCATAAAATGGTCCCATAAAATTATTTTATTTGTTATTTCCTCCTATAATTATGATGCATTTAACAAGAAAAGTTTTCCTTCCATAAAAAGAAATAACGATTTTCTAAAATAGTATCATTGAATCATACTTACGGTCGTTTAACTAATCAAACTTTATAATAACCAGTAGAATTAAGATTTTCCATGCATGTCAAGTATGAATGATGTTATAAACAACAAATTTGGGGGACACATAAAATGGTAAAAAATTTGGTAACTAAGACATAATATAATTTGTGGGTATATGATAATATATATATTTCAAATATAGTGTATTTGAATAGCTCAAGAAATGAGACATGATATTAGAAATAGCACGAAAATAGTGTATTTTGCAAATAACACTCAAATTTGATAAATCTTAACTAAATTTGTTGCTAAACAAGATTGCAACAACCTCCCCTATAATAATGGCAGATATATATATATACAAGATTTTCAAATTGGTTATATTTTAAAAATTTATTAAATAATATATAACATATATTTTTAATAATAATTTGAATATATATTTTTTAATAACAATTTGAATTTGAATTTTAATATATTTTTAATAAAAATTTAATTTAAATTTTATAATTTAATTATGCCTCAATGACATTTTTGCAATTATTTGAATATTCTTCGTTTAGGTTTTATTAGATAAAAAAAAAGGAGATTGAGAGAGGGGAGCAGCCGACAAGAGACAAACATAGTGAGAGAAGAATTGAAGAAGAAGTCCATTGTATCTCTATTTGTTTTCGTCAAATGTTGTGGCGAATTATTTGATGAATTGAAGAAGAAGTGGGTGATTCTTGTGGAATATCATCACTGCGTTGTTCAATATGAGAAAGTTTGAGAAGTTTTGACCTAAAGAAATTTTGTTGTGTTTCGTGATTTCTTGTTGGAGCCGATTGAACCATGACTCTCTTCCGTGTTTTTGAAAATTGAATTAAAATCCTACAAATTGCCAATAAGGAAAAGAGGAAGAGGAAGATGAAACTCATAATTTGTCATTCTCCTTTGTAACCCTAATTTATTTCATAAACTTGAGTTTCAAACTTTTCATTTTAAACTTACAACTTCCACAAACTTCATAAACTAAATGTTTTTCCCTGCAATTTTGAAAATGAACATCCACAAATCAATTCATAAGAAAAATATAATCTTTAAATTCACATTAAAATTATTACAAAAGAAACTAAAATTCACACATCAATTCATTATAATATATTTCTTTTATGCTCACATAAAATTATAATAAAAGAATGTATTAAGATTAAGATATCAATTTATAGATGAAATAAATTTTTAAAACTTATATAAAATTACCACAAAATGAAGAAAAACCACATCTTACCTTTGCCCTAAAAATTTCCTCCGCAATTCTTTAATTTTTCAAATTTTGTATACTCTCATTCTCATGATCTAAATAATTGTAGTTTGTATATATCATTGTTGTGAAAATAGAGCACAACTCGAATACAAAAATCGAGAAAATATAATATTAAAATAATAAAATATAAATAAAATAAATTAAGAAAATTAAAAAAAATTAAAATTATTAAATTTCTCCACTTTTTCCTAATTTTTTGGATTTCTCTCCAACGTGAGTGCTTCCTACAATAACTCCACCAAATACCACTATTTATAGACAACTTAACAAGTAGAATGTGACATTACATGGTGACTAAGAAACCATTTTTGCTTGACACATGAATTAAAGAAGTGGTCTTATTTGGACACTAAGTATCTATAACAATAAGCACATGACATGGCTATATAATGAGCATCTATATATTCATAGTATTTATAATAATCCTTACTATATTAAAAACGATTTAGAGGAAGAATTTTAAATGTCAATGGTTTTAATTCCTTCAATTATTTCAGTGTAAACTTTAAAAAAAATGTTTCCAATGATTGAACGACGCAAGAAGTACTTTTTAACCAATCCCAAGTTGTCACATCATTTATCAAATTAATGACAAAAATATAAATAATTGAATTTGGAACTAACTAAAAGTTGACAGGTGTCCCAAATCGAGATTGAAGACAAATCTTGATATAATACCACGTGTTTTCATCATTATCGTTGGATTAAGTTAATTATTTTGGTCCAATTAAATATTATTTATTTGGACTAAAGTTTAATGGACTCCAAATATAGACTTAATTTAGCCTAAATGTTAAATAAGGTCCAAATCCATATGGTTGGGCCGATGGATCTAATTCATGGACCAGCCAAGCCCAAACCCTAAAAGCTACCAAAGAACTCTATAAATAGAGAAGTTCTTTTCATTGGTGGGGTTAAAAAAATTTTGCTCCAAAGAGCCTAGAGAGAATTCTCCCAACAATAAAAAGACTTGGTAGCTTCTGAAAACTAAATCGCTAATTGAAGTTTCAAGTGCTTTGAAAGTACAAATATTCTTCCAAGACTCAAACTTCAAGAACATCAAGCACTTCACTTCTATATATCACACGTACGAATTCAATCGAGAGAGAATAAGATGATCGAGTACTAGAGATCGAACCATATTGTATCAAATCAACACAAACACAACATCAACACAAGTTCAACTCCACAAAACACGTTTCTCCGAAAACTTCATGCGAACAAATTGGCACGTCTAGTGGGACATCTCTGCCGCTAATCTTTCTCTCATCATCAAATCTACAAGCAATCCAATGGCACACCAAAGAAAACTACGACCAAATATTCTATAGGGAATAAATCCTCGCACATTTAAAAAGAGGGTGACTCGTGTTCATAATCGTCAACAGGAGAACTAATGATTTTCTAGTTCCAAAAGTAAAGAAGAACAACAAAGAGATGAAAGGAGAATGAAAGATAGTGAAGAGCGTTATGAATGAAATATATTAACACGACTCCAATGAAGTTCTATAAAAGGATGGAAGTGAGATTTCTGAAAAGAAAGATGATGGAGGCGAAAGACGTCGCCTAACTTTGAAGGAAAGGAAAGATAAAGTCTATTCATTTTCTGGTCCGATGTAGGAAATATGCTAGAAAAACGTCTGAAGCAGCAGCTTATCTAACTACCTGAATGTAAACGACCTGAACAAGCAGGAAGAGAAGATGATCTAAACTACTACAAGTACCAACGGGTCATTAGTCACCCAGTAGAAAAATGTTTTGTGTTGAAGGAGCTAATTCTAAGGTTGGCTCAGGTGAAAAAGATGAGATATAGATTTAGATGAAGTAGCTAAGACGAGCAAAGAGAAAGCTTGGTCCAATTTGAAACCTTTGAGCCTATAATTGTCCAAGTTCTATCAAGAAGTCACACCAAAAGATCATCAAGATAAAGAAAGAACGATGAAAGAAGATGAGAGGAGTGGATGGTTGTAACCCGCTGGAAGAAAAGATAGCCAACTCTGGTCCAAAAAATAAAGAACACAATATTTTTTCAAAGGTATATTTAGGTATTGATCTGTTTGCGATCCCTAAAAAATTGCTCAAAATCTCTTTATATGTATATTATTAAAGAAATAATCGAATATTTTTTATTCTAAGTTACCACAACCCTTGTTTTCATATAAATCATTTATTAGTGTTTTTCTTTTTGTCTTTTCAAAATACATTTAGCAAGCATATTTTGCACCTGTGTTGTAGTTCTTCCTTGCATGTTGTAGGTTTTATATCATATGATATGAGATTTGTTGTCCAAATTCTTATCCAAGGAATGGAGAGGCATTTTCTTCTTCTACAAGATTTTGGTGAATACCGAAAAGTTTATTGAAGAATGAAGTAGCTTGTAGATGAATGGTTGGTTTGAAGATGGATTAAATCGTAGATGAAGAGTTGGTTTGAAGATGGAAGATTAGGGTTTGAAGATGAAGGGTTGGTTTGTATATAGAATGTTGCAGTAGCTTCACAATGTAGGGTTACTCTTTGAACTTTGAAGATTGAAGAATCGTTGAGGAAAAATCGGTATGGTGAAAAAGAAAGAACGAGAAGCCTTAGGGTTCGTTTGGATTGAATTAAGAACAAAATATTTTTTAACAATACATTTCTTTTTAAACACATTTTTAAAAATGAGTTTAAAATTTAAACACTTCATGTTTGATTAAACTTTTTTGTAAGTGTTTATACGTGAATTTGGTTTTCAAAGATTTTTTCAAAATAGATTATTTTATAAATGAATTTTTAACAAATGCATTATTTTAATTTGCCAAACACTATCATTTTTTTAAAAATAGTTTTTTTCAAAATTAAACACTTCAGAATTTCAACCAAACACACTTTTAGTTTGGTTTCAAAAAAAATTTCCGCAAGTGGAAAGAATTTTATGTTATGCTTTCATGTGGAGTGATTGATGTGCTAATGACTTGTATGTTTTTTGGGAAGACAAATGGGTGGGCTCTTCTCCAATTTCAATTATTCAAGAGGACGTTTAATTTCTCTTTGCACTGGTAGGTAGGTTTGCAATTTGTATGTTTTAATGAAAGTGTATCTAAAAATCTTTCAAAATAAACGTTGTAGCATCACATCTATAAGTGTTCTGAGGATATGTTGGAGTTTTGCAATTTTGAATTTGTTATACCTTTTATTCGACCTACTGTTTTTAGATGGAAAAATGAAAAAAAAAATGTTATTCTCTAGTTAGTCCTATTATCAATGGTATTGAAAAGAAAAAACCACTTTCCAATTATAAGTTATATAGGCTAGACTTGAAACCTTTCAGATACATCTCTAACTCGGAATACAAAGTTAGGAATGCTCAAAATAACCTGACAATCCGGACTATCCAACTCAAATTGTAAAGGTTCAGTTTTTTATTTTTATTTTTTTTTTTTTATTATTTTGGAATGAGTTGAGTTGGATTTTTTTTAATGTTTTTTCGGGTTGGATTGTATTCTATTTACATTTTTTAAAAATTGAATAATAAGGGATATAGCCACGTTTTTAGGGGTCATTTTGGAAAATGACAAAACTACATTTTCTTTTGATTCTTAGCAAATGACATTTTTTGCACATTAGTTTATAAAATACCAAAATATCTACATTCCCTAACTATAATTATTTCGTCTCTATATTGTAATTAAGTTTTGTTATATATTGATGAACCTTTAATTATTTTCAAGAAAAGATCAAGTGATATCATAATTTTTTTTCTTAATATCTCGAACTCATCTAATTGATTCAACATTCTAACAACTTTATTATTCAATTTTATTAATTTCAAAATAACCAATTTGAATTTGAATTTTAGAATAACCCAATCGAATTTCAAAATAACAAAATTATTATTTTTCAAAGTTGGAGAATCTCAACAATATATTTTATATCAAAATAACTTTAATTGAATTTCAAAATAATAAAATTATTATTTTTTAAAATTGGAGAAACTCAAAAATAATTTTGTATCAAAATGACCTTAATTGAATTTTAAAATAAAAAAATTATTATTTTTTAAAATTGGAGAATCTCAACGATAGATTTCGTATCAAAATAACATTAATTGAATTTCAAAATTATTATTTTTCAAAATTGGAGAATCTCAACTTGTTTGCTATTTTATCTCAAGTAACATTAATTTTTTAATATTAAGATAATCAAATTATTAAAATGGGAAGAATCTCCACCATTAATTTTATTTTAAAATAACTTTAATTGAATTTCAAAATAACCAAATTATTATCTTGAATTTGGAAGAATCGATTTTATTTTATCAAATTTCATTTTTTTTATATATATATATAATTAGTTCAGTACCAGTAATTCATACAATGGTGGAAATGTATTAAAATTAAAAACCCATTTCATTAATTGTGCTTAGAAAAAATTTTAGACCAAAGCATATTCATTTGACTGAATAATATTAATTAAATTATAATTTTAATTGGATGTTTACTGATTGAAAAAATAACGTACTAACTAACATGATTTTGGGAGTGCCACACGTATCCACATTCACGAACTGTAACTATTTCAATATATGTGTTCTTATCAAAAGTCTCTTGAATGTAATTAATTGGTAATATGCACTTATGAGTCTGTAATTAATAATATATATACAACCGCTATCATAATATCTTTCTAATATATTGGAATTTAACAATTTTGTTGAATATTGTAACAATTTTATTCATTCTTTTATTTCATAATTTTGTTGAAGATTTTAACAACTTTAATCAAAATAATTTGTTTAGTTTGTTGAATCTATATATTCTTAATTATTAAATAATGAAGATGCATCTAATTTACTCCCCTAATTTGTGATATACACTTATGAATCGATATAATTTTAGTTATTGAATTATTAATCTTTCAACCCTTAATAATTTGAGAATTAAAATTAGTTTTCGTATTAGATCTTAATTTATTTTTTAAACTTGAATTTTTAATTTAAAAATTAAAAAGGGACATTTTTAAAAATAGCAAAATAAATTAAAATATTTAAAAGTTATAGCAAAATTTTGGATTCTATCACTGATAGTCTTTTATTACTATAGCATATCAATGACTATAGTGATACAATTTGCTATAGGTTGTAAATATTTTGTAAAATATTATATATTTAAAAATTTCCCAATTAAAATTAGTTTTCGTATTAACATCTTAATTTATTTTTGAAATTTGATTCTTTTCCAACAAAATAGGCTAACATATTGTGTTTTTAGATAAAAAATCTCCCAAATTCCATCTACATTTTATTAAATAAATAATATAAATAAATTTTAAAAAATAGCTAAAATTTCCATTAAAAGGAAAAAGATGCAACTTTTGTATCTTTGTTTTTTCGATTGTAGGTTTTTGTTCCTCCACCCTAAGCGCTTGAGAGATTGACTAAAAAATCAAAGATGGAAGATGAAAGACGAAGATAGTGTTTGCGTGCTTCAAATGTTTATCACAAATGATTAACTTGCGAAAGAGATGGTAGAAAGTTAATCATATTGGGGTTTGCTAGCTTCAATGTACAAAGATTAGGGTTTGCTCGCTTGAAGAAGATGGACCAAAAAATAAAAATGGAGACCAAGGGAGATGGAGAATGAAAAACAAAAATGAAAAATGAAAATCATTGCAACGGGTCTAAAAAATGGAGATGAAAAGTATTTTGATTTTAATTGGACAAGTATATAGCTGTAATCATATTTCAACATTTGTTATATTTACCTTAAAAAAATAACTTACACTCTGTGTATAAGAATATTTTGGGTGCAAATTCTTATTTATCGTATTTTTTTAGTTTTACCATTTTTTTTTAAAAAAAAATCGGTTTTGCTTTTTTATTTTTTTTAATGACATTTTTAAAATTGTTTTCTTGTACTTCGACATCCGATCTAACTCGAATTTCTAATATTATTAAATTATATATTATAACATATAAATATTATATTCCAATTTTGATATATATCCTTTGACTTTTATAAAATTTTAGAATTTAAATATTTTTGGTTAATAAAAAATATACTTAAAAAAAAAGGAAAAGAACCCGAGAATACAACCGAATCCAAATTTCAAAAGTTAAATTGGATTGGGTTAAAAGTTCGTATTCATATGATTTGCGTTGTGAATTTGACCCACCAACAAAATTGAGTTAGTCATACAAAATATGTAAAACCCAACCCAACCGATTTACCCAACACAACGTATTTACGAAGTCACGTCTCCGTTTTCCATTCCATTTCAGGACACTCAATCGGAACTTCTCAGGTCCATGCATCTCTTCTAGGATTCTTCAACCAATTTGCCATCGTCTCCTGCAGATCCATCGGTAAGCCCAACCTTAACTCATATTCTCCTCTGTTTTTCCATTTTGGTTCAATTGGTTTCTTCCATGTCTTAATCGCAAATTATCCACATCTGTTGAACTTAAATGAGAAATTGAATTGGTTATATGGGGTTGTTGTTTGTATCAGCTTTATCAAATTTCTTCCTCTCTTCCCCACTAAAATCCCCAAATTGTTTTGATAGAGGGTTTTCTGGGCTAATTGGGATGGATGGGAACAAGGATGATGCTTTGAAATGCTTGAGAATTGGAAAAGAGGCTCTGGAGGCTGGGAATTTAATCCGAGCCTTAAAATTTGCTAGTAAAGCTCGTCGTCTTGATCCGACGCTTCCCGTCGACGACCTTTTACCGGAGCTTAAAAATGTT
>JBBPDI010079483.1:0-14275 GCA_037974545.1 Cucumis variabilis | reverse complement strand
TCGTTTTCAATGTCTTTAAATCTTTCTCGCATTTTATAAACAAATTTTCCAAGAACGCGAAGGAAGGTTACGACATATGCCGACATTGACCGTGACTTTGAGATTTTGATCGGCTGACTTGTTCGTTGAGCTAGAACAAGTGCCGCACAATCGTCTGTCTCAAGGTTGAAACGTTACGATTGTGACACTAGGCACTCTCTTAATCAATGCCAAGGTTAAGGACCTTCTCCTATGCTATATTAGCCTTAGCACGATATCCTTACATGCCATGTTAGGCATTTTGGTAGGCTTGCCCTAGTCGAGCACATTAGTTGGGATCTAAGCCCAAATGAACTCTTATTTGAAGAATCTTATTATTTGCTTGTATTTGTTGTGTTTGTTCATGTTTTATGTCAATCATGTCATTTGGTTTAAAATCATGCATAACGCTACAGTTAATTTATCATTTAGTTAAACTCTTTTCTTCTTTACTCTCACAAAACTTATACCTTCTAAAATCAATGAATTCATATATAAATTTTGGAAAATTATTTTTAATGACTATTTTTAAAAAAATATTTGTAAAATATCACAATTTATATGTGATAGATCAAGTTAAACTACTATTTATGTTATCTATTGTGATACAAATAGAAAAAAATAATAATCTATCGTAATCCATGGTAGATAATAGAGGTGTAAGTCCAACCTGAATAACCCGACAACCCAAACTATCCAACCTATATTGTTGGGTTGAAATTTTTAGTTTTTTTGGGGTTGGGTTGAGTCTTGGTTTGGGGGTTAAAAAATTCGGTTCAATCCAACCCAATCCGAATTATATATATATATTATGTATATTTCATGATTTATTTAATAAAAGTAAAGTTATAAGTATTTTATTAATTAAACGATCATCCAACAATATGGAAAGTTAAACGATCATGTAGGAAGTTAAACGATCGTACGTATGGAAAGTCAACCGATCATATAAGAAGTAAACGATTGTTTGAAGGTAAAAAGCTAAACGATCACGTAAGGGGTAAATGATCATGTAAGAGGGTAAACAATTGTTTAGAGAGCTAAACAGTCGTTGGATTGGGAATGAAAGAAAAAGAAAAATAATACATAATCTGACAACCCAACTCAACCTATACTTTACGGGTTAGGTTGGAAAATTAATTCAGGTTTATTTGGGTTGCCAACTCAACCAACCCGAAAATATAGGTTGAGTTGAGACCGTTTATACTCCTAGTAGATAGATTGTGATATTTTGCTATATTTTGTAAATATTATTTGTTCATTTTGCTACAATTAAAAATAACACATAATGTTTGTGCATTAAGAATGATAGGTGAAATAGTTGCACTTAGGTCATGTTTGCCCAAATGCAGCGGAAATGAATCAGATGATAATTAAAAAATCAGGCTCCATGTGAGTGCATTTTGTGTTGTTCAATTGTGTTCTACATCTATATTGACACATGAGACTTATGCTCAAATTCTTAAACAAAAGGCACAATCCAATTGACGAGTAGAGGATAATCAATCCGATTATGTCAAAAAATTAGTCTCACTATTACCATTACAGTTTGAGTTTGAGTTACCATTATTGTTACATTTTTAGAGAAATTGCTATAAATTTTGACCCATATACTACTTTTCTTATCGTTTATGTGGTTTGATCATTAACTTAAATCATAATTGTTAACCTTATATTTGGCAAAATTCATAGTTTTAGGTAAATCCAATCAATCTCAATTCAATTACATTTGCAATTATAAATCTACTACGATTTATCTACAAATGAAATTTCTACATCAATTTTTAATATGAATCGGGTAAAGTTGGTGTAAATGTAAAAGTAAAACTACTTATTTATTTTGTGTTCATTCTTCCAATGGTATGTAACAAGAGGTGATTTCCATTTAACCTGCGGGGCCGAGGCTCCATGGGGACCCTCCTCGAATGAGGTGGGGAATCTCTTATTACACAGAGAATGAGGAAGGGAGTAGGGGTTATTTTTCAGGGATTTTGCACCAGGTAGCCAAATCTTTTAATAAAATTGGGCTATTGTCACCTCAAATTTCAAATATAACAAAAAGGTTCAATAAAATTGAGCCAATACTTAATTAGTTGTGATAAGATAACAATTTGATAAGATAACAATTTGATAAAAATTTAATAACAATCGTGATTCACACAAAAATATCTTTTTTATGCACATAAAAACATCTTTTTTTGTAATTTTTTTATCTGATAACAATCATACGTAATCAAATGCAGTTTTGCATTTTAAACTATGAGCGCATTCTAGTCATCCAACCGTTTTAATTGAACTGGACTGGTTAATTTGTCATTTCTACAAATTTTAAAATCTTGGGTCATGGGCTTAATTTTCATTTTATATTTTGTCATTAGTGCAAGTGGCCCTTATTTTTTCCCCACTAACAATTTGGAGCCGAGGAGAGGGGATACATTCCCTACCCTAGCCCCGCCCCGAAAGAAGAAAAAAAAACATACATACATGTATATGTATGTATGTCTTTATAAAGTTGAGGTCTTAATTAAACTTATACGACTTAGATCTAAAATTTAAATTGATATTCGTCCTAAAATTTATATTAAACTCCTAAATACGTATCAAGATAATCACTTTTTAAAAGTTTAAAATGAAAATAAATATTTAAAATGTAAAACTAAAATCGTGGTCGAAAGAATAGAACTAAATTATATATATACATATTCAAAGTGAAATTGAAAAAGAAAAGAGAGTATCTGCCTTTCATACTCAAACCTCACTTCTTAGGCAGCCGTGTTCGGCATAGGTTCTAAAGTGTTTATTCTGTATCCTTTAATTTATTTCACAAACATCGAACTTTTTTCACCAAAATACCACACCTCATCATATGGTTTGGCACAAATATGGAATACTAACTTGTTAATATACACACACAACAATAGTAAGAGCGTTGGTAGGAAAAGTCTTTACAAATCCCTTTTGTCCTTATATTATTCATTAATTTTCATATTACCCTTGGTCGAGTGATTGTAGCTTACTATTCGAGATAGGATATTATAAATGTAAACTGAAAGCATCAATCTCAATCTGTTCAAGATGAAGGTTGTTACTCACATTAAATTGACGCATTGATTCTTTCAAATGTATATGTGAGATAATGTGTAAAAGAAAAACAAAATACGATTACCATCTTTAAAATTTTTTTATGAAATCCAAATTTAGAAAAAAAGAAATTAGAAGTTTTATTGAATGAAGTTAGTAATTAATAGAATGAAATTAGAAATTTTATTGAATGAAGTTAATAATTAATAGAAGGATTAAAATTAGGAGTGTTTTCCAATATATCAAAACTTTACTTTAATTTCTACCAGTAATAAACCATAATAGATTTAAAATGAGTTTGCACTATGTAGGAGTTATTTTAAAAAACGATAAAATAATAAAAAGAATATTTACTAACAGTAGTCTACTAGATATATTTTTGATACTTGTAAATATTTTCAAAAAGTTTTGTAATTTAAAATAATTTTCAATATTAACATATTAATTTGATAATTTATTTACTAGAACAATTTTTCTCTTTAGCACTAGAAAATTAAAACTAAAATTGCTACATTATCTAATTTAAAAAGTTGATGATAACTAAAGCAAAATGGTACAAAACTGCATGATTTTACGTGCATTGTGTTTCTTAACTATTACGAATTAGAAGGTATAACAATTGAGAGAGGTACTTTGCAAATAATAATAATAATAAATAAATAAAAATATTAATTATTATTATTATGTACAAGTTGCATAAATGACGTTTAAGTAAGAATTAATGATATATATAACACAAAGATAAAATAATTGCATAAATAATATAAAAATGGATAAAAGACTATAAAGCACATGTCTAGATACTATTTTAAAGGTTTTTTTTCTAAATTTCTCCAAATAGAAAGCTATCATTTATAGATGTCCATAAAAGTGCTAATTGATAGTAATTGGGCAAACTTGAGATTTAAAAAAAAATTACTAGAGACCGGTCAATTTGCTGGGTTTACAAATATTTGTTCCTTCTGTATATTTTTAATTTATTTTCTAAATTATGTTATTGGCTATAATTTGAGAGGATTTTTTTTTTTTTAATTTTGATTTTTAATTTATTTCTTATAATAGTTTCCTCTCTATATTTATACCAAGGTTAAGTCAATAGTAAATGAACTAACCATTGGAAGTTAAGAAACCCAACTGAAAGCAGCAGAAATAACAAGCTCTAATCATAGTATTTTTACAAGCAGTAATATGATAGTATTAATAAGATCGGTTAGAAAAGCTTACAAATCTGGTAGCCTTTGATTGCTTTTAAGACAGTAACAAATGATATTTTCTGCTACTTCCCTTTGCTTTCTTCTCCGGGTTTACATGAAAGTGTCACTTTCGCTATAAGGAGGAGGGACTTGTGATGGGGGTGTGCCACACTGGATAATAGCTCTCCTCTCGTAAATTCTTGTCTTGTCTATACAAACAACAAATGGGAAAAGCTTATTTCAGACAGTAAGTTGAAATTCCGTGTAGTTGTCAGTCTCCCTTGCTTCATCCTAAAGAAAGGCAACAATCTGATTCTCTCCCTTTTAATCTTTTAAACTCTTCTATCATTTGTTCCCTACTCGTGTCATCTAACCGATCTGAAGATTATTTGAAGCAGCAGTTCAATTACCTTAGGACTCCCAGCTTCCTTCTCACTATTCAATTACCTTGGCAAATTTCATGATATGTAAACTTGTTCGTGGAGACCAAACATTGATATGATTGAACAAAGTGAAGGATCAAGTGGGATAACAAGTCCAGATGAACCTGAGACAATTGTTGCATCGCCATCGAGACCTCGTGAAGCAAAAGGAGTAATTGGAGGGGAAGGTGGGGCCTGTGTACGTGAGAATGAGGAGAATAACAAGAGGCATGGAGTGGAGATGCTAGAGATCAGCTCACAGCCAGAGAGTCATCAAAACTGCATCATTGATATAAAAAGCAATGGAGAGTCAGTGGATGATGAAGATTCTAGTGAAGAAAAGGTTTGCAGGATATGTCATTTGGGCTCCGAACATGAGACGATAACTTCAGAACTCATACACCTCGGGTGTAGCTGCAAAGATGAGCTTGGAATATCCCATCGTGACTGCGCCCAGATTTGGTTTATGCATCGAGGCAACAGGTAAAATTCCTATGACGATCTTCATCCTCTCCTCTCTTCACAGTTTCCAATAACAGATATGGTGCCCTTAAATATAACTCCAATTCTATATCATCCCTTTCTAATGGTAGACAATGTGAGATTTGTGGTCAGACTGCAACAAATGTGAGGAGAAATAGGACTAGCCATTTTGCAATACATCGGAATGAGAGGAGGTTGGTAGCAAGCTCGACCGTGTCAACAGTGTCCTTGGAAAATGAGGTTTCATTATCATGTTGCTGGGGGCAGCGCTTCTGTAATTTCTTATTAACATGTACAGTTCTAGCCTTCCTCCTCCCATGGTTTTTTCGTGCCGATTTCTTTGGATGATGAGCGATGGTCGTCTCAAACATCCTATCATCACATTAATCAGCAATAAAGTTTCCAGACGTGCAATCCCGGGTCTGGGAATAAGGAGACGCAACAGTTTCAGACAGGGAAGAATTAACAAACATGTATATATATAGAACATTGCAAATGAAAAATGACAACTCACAATAATTCTATATCAAGAGTAAGAAAATACAATATAGTTAGCCAGAGAGAGAGAGAGAGATTGCAATGCAAACAACAGAAATGGTTATAATTCACTAAATTATTTACCCTTCCCATATTAAAATTTATTTTCTAAGTCATGTCTTTGTCGAGGCATCCAACAAAAAGGCAGGCACTAAGCAAAGAGATTAAAAAGATAGATCTTTATATGGTGGCTCCTGCTTTTCTAGTTTCTAACCATAATCACCTAGCATCTTAAATGAATAGCTATATTACAATTCAAGTAAATTAGTCCATTTAAAAGAAATTAAAAAGAAAAAAAGATTAAATTTCTGTTATACTCATGATGTTTTCCGAAAATATTGCTACAGAGAAAGGAATTAAGAGGATACATTTGAGAAAAGAAAAGTATATATGGAAATTTCGAAGTGACCTAAAGTTTACAGAATAGAATTTGTGAACTCGGAAATTTAAAGATTAATGAAATAGAGGAAATTACTCTAAAACAACTCAAAATGATTAGCATGTTTAAAAATGGATCTAAAGTCTAAACCATGTCTTAGATCTCAAATCAATTTAGATACGAGTTTCATGCCATCAAAACTAATTCTAAAAGATTAAGAACATGTTCTGGAGTGATTGTTGAACCTAACAAATGTGACTTTTAACCATTTTAAAAGCATCCTGCAACGCCATAAGCATGGCATTTCAAATTGAAGAAAATATGACAAACTCTAGAGATTATTTATCCTATTCTCGATACAAACTATATTTAAAATAGGCATACAGTATTTCTTATAAAAACAATAACAACAACACTAGGCAAACAATAGTTCTGCTTTCTTCAAATTAACCTTGAGATTTGACAAGTTTGAAGTGAAAAAAAGCTGCCAATTCAGTAACTGAATGAGAGAAAAGCCATTTTGCAGATGGAAATGTATGAAGGCATAAATAAAACAATTGGATTAGCAAAGATGTGAAAGGCATTATTCCTAGATAGAAAAACAAGCAGAAGCTTAAAAAAATGATGATAAATTAAACATAGAGAAACAGCAAAAGTCAATTGAATCATTGTGAAGATTGATTCCAGGATGAAAAGTTAATTTGGGCAAAATGGGCAATCTCATGGAAAGAAATCAAGAATTGATGACTAATCCCTAAAGTAAAATTGGGCCTCTGTAGAAAAAAGCATTAAATTTCACCTCCTCATCACGATTCAACCTATCTCGCGTGCTTCTTCTCAGTACCCTCGACGGCGGCTGCGACGAGCGACGGCTTCGTCTTCAAACAACGGCTACGAGAGACTATTGACTTCGATTAGAAGGACAAGAGATTGTATAATTGTGTTGGAATTTGATGCTATTTTAGGCTTTTATGTTAAAAAAAGCTTTGTGATGGATTGTTTGCTCGTCATTCGTACGGATGGCCTCCGTTTCCAGACACAAATGAAAAAATGTTCAGTTTTAGTTAATGAAAAATCTCTCTTTTTGGTTACATCACAATTTATTAAATACGGTAATGAAAACCATCCGAATGCTTGATGGTTGATACTCGATTCCCAATACTAGATATTGACTACTTGATGTTTTATCCTCTATGCTTTTATGTTATATGCTCTATTTTATTTACTAGATACTTGAACCTCAATGCTACTACTCATCTTCTATGCTCAATGCTTAATATTTAAAGTTTTACATTTTATTTATGTTATATATATGTTTGTCACTATACTCTATGCTCGATTCTTAAAGAAACACAAAGAAAAAAACAAGAAGAGAGAAATAGTAAAAATATAGAGTAAAAGAAGAAAAAAGACACAAAAGAAGTATAAAATGGAATATCATTACTCTCTCGAATATTATTAATGGTTTGTTCACTAAATCAATTTGAACAATTCCTTTATGAACCGTTTGGGTCTAATAAACCTATAGATTATGAACTCCAACCATCCAAGATCAGTCGGCTAAACTCTTTAACCCAACAAATCAACATTCGTTAACTAACGACACTGTCTACTATAACTCATAGCTTGGAATTACATCGTAGTTTCCGTTGGATCAAAATATATTTTTATCCTTGAAATTACATCTTGTTTTAAGTCATCTAATAAATAATTGGTTTATGATCTAATAAAACGTGGTCCATTGTTAAGTGTCTAACATAACACCTAAGAGAACAATCTCATCCCAAATTAAGCAGAGTTAGATAGCATAATTTGAATTCTATGCTATACTAAATATAAAGTATATTAATATACAATGATTAAATTTGTAAATTAAAAGGTTTTATTTATTTATTTAGTTTTTATGTTGTTGCAGGTGCTCCTAAAATAAACAGTTTGTTTAAATCATATCTTTCCAACTAGATAAGAAATTTCAATATCTTTCTTTGTCAATAATTCTTTTAGTACCAAAATCTAATTAGGAATATATGTTACAAAACTATGGGAAATAAAATTCATGAAGTTACAAAGATTAATTAATTATCTACGTTGAGTTTATCTTTGACCAACAAAATTCAATACATAAACTTTTCTCCATCGTCAAATTATACCGATATTTCATCAAACAAATCTTTGTTACACAAACTGCAAGAACTGATTTTCCTTTTAATAACCCCACAAAAATTATTCTCCAACAAAATCACTTTTTCATTCTTCATTCTTCATTTTCCATTCTTCATTCTTTAATCTTAGCCATGACCGATAAGTTTCGCCCTTTCCTCAAACAACTTGCAGCAGGACGATGGTTTTCAGTTTTTGCTTCTTTCTTAATCATGATCGGCGCCGGTTCCACATACGTTTTCGGTACATACTCAAAAGCAATCAAAACCCAATTCGATTACAGCCAAACCGAAATCAACACATTAGGATTCGCCAAAGATCTTGGTTCCAATCTCGGTGTTTTCGCTGGCCTTCTCGGCGAAATAGCTCCACCGTGGGTTCTGTTTGTCGTCGGTTCATTTCTCAATTTCTCTAGCTATTTCATGATTTGGCTCTCCCTTACTCACCGTATCGCCAAACCACAGCTATGGCAAATGTTCTTCTACATTTCCTTAGCTGCTAATTCACAAAACTTCGCTAACACTGCCGTTTTAGTAACGAGTGTAAGAAATTTCCCTGATCGACGAGGTATAATTCTTGGACTTCTTAAAGGATTCGTGGGAATTGGAGGTGCCATTGTAACTCAATTCTATTTAGCTCTTTATGGCCATGACGATCCAGCTAGTTTGGTGCTTCTTCTCGCATGGTTTCCCACTTTAATTTCTGCTTTATTTTTTCTTTCCATTCGAACAATCAATATTCGTAGACATCCCGAAGAACTTCGAGTTCTTTACCATTTGCTCTATGTCTCAATCATTCTTGCTTTGTTTCTCTTATTTCTTACCGTTTCACAAAAACAAGCTACATTTTCTTCAGTTGGGTATGTTAGTGGAGCTGCTGTAATTATTGGGTTACTTCTTATGCCTCTATTAATCGCAGTTAGAGAAGAACTCATGCTCTTCAAGCTCAAAGAACAAAGAGATAAAAACTCATCTCCCCCTGTTTTCACACCGGAAATGAAAATTTCATCTAATTCTACACCGAAAAACAATGAATCCTTATCCCCAATTGAAGAAATTCCCGAATCGAATTCACCAACATGTTTCTCAAACATATTCAACAAGCCAGAACGTGGAGAAGATTTCAGTATCTTACAAGCTCTGTTTAGTAAAGACATGGGGCTTATTTTCGTAGCAACACTTTGTGGAATTGGTTCATCAATTGCTGCCATTGATAACATCGGCCAAATCGGCGAATCGCTTGGATATCCATCTAAATCCATAAGTATCTTTGTTTCCTGGGTTTCAATATTCAGCTTCTTCGGCAGAGTAAGCTCTGGTTTCATCTCGGAAACACTGATGACAAAATACAAATTACCTCGTCCTTTAATGTTTGCTTTCTCCCATCTTCTCACTTGTATCGGTATGCTCTTCGTCGCCTTCCCGTATTCCGGCTCCATCTATGTAGCTTCGTTGATAATCGGGTTTGGATTCGGAGCGCAAGTACCGATAATTTTTGCAATACTTTCAGAGCTTTTTGGGTTGAAATATTATGCAACAATCTTCAATTGTGCTCAATTAGCAGTCCCAATCGGATCATATATACTAAATGTGGATGTCATTGGGAAATTGTATGATATTGAAGCAACAAAAGAGGGTGGCATTAGGGATGGGAACGGATTGACTTGCAAGGGAGCTCATTGTTTTAGTGGATCATTCTTGGTTTTGGCTGTGGTTGTGTTGATCGGAGGTGTGGCCGCACTTGTGTTGGCATTTAGAACAAGAAATTTTTACAAAGGAGATGTTTATAAGAAGTATAGAGAAGATATATGGATTCCTCAATCAGATATGGAATTTTATTGTTTGGATAACAAGAAAAAGGTTGTTGACGAGGATTTCCCAACGATTGTTATGCCACCTAAGTATAATTTTCTCAATGTAATATAGAGAGAGAGATGTTAAGAAAAATCTTTGATTCATTGTTGAAATCTTGTCATGTATTCTAATTAGTTTTCTCAATATAATACACTTTTTTTTTTCCGTTTAGGTGAATATTTGGAATTCATGTAAAAATATGAATTGAAGTGTTGTATTGTTTGAGTTCATAATTCACATTGATATATCAACATTCAAACGAAAAGGATAATATATTATGAAGTTATTGAATCATACGTGACGCAAATGAATCTCGAACTTTCGTCCCAAAGTTTTCTATGAAGCTTAGAAAAAATGAATTCATGTATGTTTTCTTCTTATCCTTTATATATATGATTGATTGATCAAGCTTTCAATGAGTATGTAACTGATTAACCAAACGTGTATGAACAATAATTATGCAATAAAATATGAAATAAATGTGGTAGGATTCCAATTAGTATGGTATCTTATAAGACTAGATGCAATTCAATTCTTCCTTAAGCATTGTAACTTAGGGATGGGATAAAACACAAATTGAGTTAGAATTAAGAACTCTTTCAAAATGATAATTCCTAATTTTCAATCACTAAAATATCAATCACTAAAACCCTCAAATCAATAAGATTTCAACTCTAAGGATAGGATTAAACACAAATTGTCATTATTATTATCTTGAAACAACAACATGTTCTTTTCCCAAGATCGAACACTCTACAAATAGAATGATCAATCCTACTCAAATGTTCTTGAAAAATTCAAGAAGCTTTAATGCTAATCTTGAAAACAAACACAAAGACTAGAACTTAATTCATCGTAAAAAACTACTTTAAACAACCGAAAGGCAAAACTTAAATGGTCTCCTAATAAAATTCTAATGGTAAAAAACTAAATTAACCCTACTGAAATTGTTAAAAATGATAAAATTGAAAAATATTAAAATTATATCAAAATTATTAAATAAAAATTAATTAATAATTTGATGCTTGATCGGTTTATATCATTTATGTCTTTGGTCTATAGCAGTTGCATCGGTGAAAAATGACCTAACATGGACAAAAAAAAACATCTTTTTATCTAGTATTGTTTACAATTTCCTTTAGAAGCATATAATTAGTCAAGTTTATATCACTCGACTACCTGAATCTTAGATCATGTCGAAGCATTTATAAATCCTGTGGTGTATCTTATAACTATTTGTTAAATCAATTTTTATATCTTAACATTCTCAGCATTAAAAATCCACCAACATGTGCATGTTGAATTAAGTGACAAATTCAACTTAAACAAGATACCAATACACTCAATTACGAAAATGTAAAGGAGCAAAGCAACATGAATCAAATATTTAAATTCTTTTAATATATATTAATTAGAAAATTATTATAAATGGTAAAATTGTTAAAAATATTTACAAAATATAACAAAATTTTAAATTCTGTAAATGATAGGCTTTTATCCGTGTGTATTAAAGTCTATCATGAATAGATTCTCCATTGTTATATTTTATAAATATTTTGATTCATTTTAATCAATTAGACTTATAATTTCAATATGAAATATTAAAAGGAAGATTAGGATTAACCTAATTTAGTCCGATATAAAGGGTCCTAGATAGCTCTCATAGTATACAAAGAATAATCTCAACAAACCATTATGGAGAGATTCTTAGAAACTTAGAGAAAAGATCACTGGAAATCCCTGCATTAAAATCCTTCCATTCTCTCAAAGGTTCCCAAAATCTAGTCATCCTTAATGAAATTATGAGAAGGATGATCTCGTGAAAGAGGAAGATGTCACGTCCCGCCCTATATTTACTCTATGCAACTATGTGGAGACATGACTGCCTAGACACTCAATATGTATCTTCCCTTGATTAATAGTTTGCACTCATTCATTCTATTTTTGTCATTTCTTCACAAACTACTCCATTTTTATCATTAGTTTTAAAAAACACTATATTTTTTTAAATATTCCTTTATTAGACATTGTTTTTACAAATTTTGTATATCTGACTAACCATTTCAATACTCCATTAAAGGACATAAAAATTCAATTCTACATGTAATAGGTGAATTAATTTTACAAATTTCACTACAAGAATAGTGGGTATTGCTGCCTTAGTAATGCAAAAGGTTTTCCGATGTCAAAAACTCTGTCGGCACATCAACATTAAAACGTTGGGAGAACTTTGGCCAACACTCTAAAGGGATGACGTCGGGATTGTCTTATCCTCAATGTCGTTGATGCCGACGTGAAGTTGACGTCGGTAATAATTAGGTAAGCCCGACGTCACCTCCTCACGTTGGATAATGATGACCTCGATGTCATGGAAAGCACGTTGGGGGAAACCACTTATGCCAACGTATAATATGTGTTGGGAAAAATTATTATATTATTTTTCAACACTACAACAAATTAGTCTTTCAATAACATTTTTTAATAACATAGATTATAAAATATTAAAGAAAAAAAATAGAAAGGCGTGCTCATGAATTAAAGAAAAGAAAAGAAAAGTGGGCGGGATTCAAAACGTTATTAATTAAAGAAAAAGAAAGAAAAGAAAAGTGGAAACATGTGAGACCTAATTTTTGGGATTCTTCTTCTTCGTTGGCTCTCTTCTCATCTTCTCTGTTGGCTCTCTCTCTTCCACAACTCAAATCTCCGACCTCGTCTTTCTCTGTTCTCTTCAAACTTCAACCATCACCTTCATTCCAAGCTTCATCTAGTCACCTACGGATTTCTTAGTCATCAGTAGAGCTCATCTCTCTCCCATAGTAATCTTTGGCATAGTCTTTATAAAAGATGGAAACCCATATGCTCAAGAAAGATCAATGAACAAGGCAGTGGTAAATCTTTAAAGTGAAAGACGAAGATGAAATTTCTCTCTCAAATGAACTACGTAAACTCCCCATCTCCTTTCTTCAGATATTAGTTGGCGAATAAGAAGATCAAGCTAATATTTATGGGGTTTCTCAATCTCTCTAAGTCCCCAAGCTCTGCCTATCACAAAATAATAAGGTAGGTAGCAAAAGTAGACGCAAAGGGCTCTTTCGAATGATCAATCCGTCTTCATCTGGTATGCTCAATCATCTTGCCGTTGGCCTAATTTATTTATTCTTTGACTCATTTATCTTGTTTCTGTTTGTGGTTGTTTGATGTTTGTGATGAATATATTAGTAGGTTATTCTATCTTTGGTTCTTTGATGTTTGTAGTAAACTGTTCAGTTGATGATGATTTTGTCTTTTGGTTGTTTGATATGTTTGTGAAAAACCTTGTATATTGGTTATAAAGAACACTATTGCATATTGGAAAACCATGCTAGAATGTGAAGGTTACATTAAACAAGGATTAAGATTGAAACTTTTAACATGGTTTAGCTTGAGGTCAACCGAGCAATAATGTAGAGTTGTGAACACCTTTATCCATACTTATTGATGAACACTACAAGAATATGGACTTTTTGCGACGTCGCTTTATGTGATGTTGCGAAAAACAAGCGTCGGTGTAAATCCCCTTTGGTGACTTCGAGTGCGACACATCGCCGTAAAGGCCATACCGCGACGCACATCTACCTCACATCGTGGTATAGTTAATAAATAAAATATAACAGGACCTTTCCACAATGTGGTGAGACGCTGCATCGCAGAAAGGGGATAAATCACGACGTTGCACGGTTCACGTCAAAAAAACGGACTGTTGGTATCCCCTTTCTACGACGTGGTGAGGCGTTGCGTAGTGGATTCGTGATAAATCGCGACGTTGCACGATTCACGTCGCAGAAACTGATCATTGGATATTCCCTTCCGCGACGCACATCTACCTCACGTCGTGGTATAGTTAATAAATAAAATATGACGAGACCTTTCTGCGATGCAGAGCCGCAGAACATCGCTGAAAGTCTAAATAATTAATTCGTTATTTAACCTTTCTGCGACGTTAGGGTTAATTGACGTTGAGGAAAAGTTCTTTTGCGACGTCTTCAACGACGTCGGGGAAAGTCCACCCTATTTCTTCCCCTCAACACAGAATCGATTGCAAAACAAAAAGAAGAAAAAATCGGCCGAGAGAGGGAGAGGAGGAGATTCGTCCAGCCGTCCGTTCGTCTT
>JBBPDI010079475.1:0-14276 GCA_037974545.1 Cucumis variabilis | reverse complement strand
ACAAAGACGATGGGTGTGCTGGGCGGGTCCCAATTCATCGTAGAGCTTGTAAACGTTGTTGTACTGAGTGTGCCCTACACAACGTAGATTTATCATGTTAGTTAAAATAATTTGATATACTTGATATGCCTTGCTTGATTTCAACGACGTATTTATTGAGTATTTGATGAAGCTATTTTTACTATTACATGTTTATGTTCACGACTCGTATAAACAGATTTATATGTGTAGGCTTTCACGTGCTCACTGAGCTTCATAGCTTACTCCTTCCAGAATATTTTACCCACTTTCCAGGTAGAGATCGAGTTCCTTGTACCTGATAGACTGCCTTAGTCTGTTGAAGCTTTGATATCGATTGCCAGTATGTGGTTAGAGTTGTACATTAAGTTTGTTGTGTTATGATGTATATATCTTAGTATGATATAGATACTCTACATTTTATGTAAGTATTATAGGAGTTGCGGTTGTATAAACCTTTATTGGTTATGTTTTGGTTAAGGTGTCTCCTACTCATGAAATCAGTTATTTCTGGGCTACACTTTATGTATGTATGTGATTAGTTTAAGATTCGCTGTGTTAAGTTGCATGTACAATAGTTTATATACTAGATTAGCAAGTTTATCTCGTTAAAGTTTTTCAGCATGGTTGAAATTACAGGTAGGGAAAAGCATTGTTTGTCGGCTTCACACTGTCTTTCGGTCTAAGCTAGCAGGTAGTTTGGGAGGGGGTGTGACAATATATGTTGGTGTAGGTATATGTTTAATGTGTATATGTTTAAGGTGTATGTATATGTAATGTGTATGTATATGTTTAGGGTGTATGTATATGTATATGTAGGTATAGTTTAATGTTTGTGTTATGTGTATGTTTAATGTTTATATGTTAGGGTGTATGTGTATGTAATGTTTAATGTATATATATGTATGTGTAGTATAATTTAATGTATATGTGTTATGTGTATAGTTTAGGGTGTATGTATGTGTAATGTGTAATGTATATGTATGTATAGTTTAATGTATATATATATGTATGTATATTTTTTTTATTGTAATTTGAAAATTATACAAAATTTAAATAATCTATGAATTTAGATTAAATTTGAATACATTATATTGAACGATAGTTTAAGGTTTAGTAAATTTGAGATAGAGGGGTCTTTATCGAATTTGATATTGAATATGAATTTCACATTCAAATTGCATTTGAATTTCACTTTTAAATTGCCTTTGATTTTTTTAAAATGTTAAATAGCCTAACTAAAATGAAATATGTATAAAACAATATAATATATTTAGTTGTTAGGCCTTTTAACGAAATGGACAAGAGTTGGATAAAAATTAGGGATAGGTTTTCTGTTGAGTACATATTAGTTTTTCAGTTCTTAGAGATTGCAAAACATCATACAAATAATTATGAAAAAATAAGGTGTCCATGCAAGAAATCTATGAATTCAATCTGGGACTCCTTAGAGGGTGTGGGGCGGCACCTATTAACCACTGGAATAGTCTCCTCCTATATAAACTGGGTGTATAATGGATAGCCCATGAACTTGAACATAGTTATACAAACATTTGATGAAGGAACGAGTAGTAGTTACTCAATAGTTGATGAAGGAACTAGCAGTAACTCAGTTACTAAAAAAAATGAAATGTTAGATATGTTGCATGATTTACAAGCAGGTATTGAACAAGTCGAAGAGATAGAGGAAGGTTTAGATTTAGAAGAAGACATAACAAACAACGTATTTAAGGAGTTATTAAATCGAGCAAGTTATGAGCTATACCCCGATTGTTTAGAATTTTCATCACTAAACTTTTTGGTTAAAATGATGCACGTGAAGGTTCTCAATGGTTGGAGCAACAAGCCCTTCGATATGATGTTAGAGTTAATAAAATGTGCGTTTTCAATGTGTGGTACTAACATCCCTAGTTCATTCTATGAAGCCAAACGAAAATTACGTGATTTGGGCTTAGGGTACAAGACTATTCATGCTTGTAAATATAACATTGTATTGTTTTGGAAGAAGTTTGATGACTTACAACAATGTCCGACTTGTGGTGAGTCCCGATACATGATTAATTCAAACAGATCAGGAAATAAATTTTCACAAAAGGTATTGCGTTACTTTTTGTTGGTCTTAAGATTAGAGTGATTGTTTGTATCACAAAAAAGTTCGGCAGCCATACGATAACATAAGGAGAAACGAGTGAAAACAGAGGATGTGTTGAGACATCCAGTCGATGTAGAGGAATGAAAGCACTTTGATTCTAAATTTCCTGATTTTTCGTTAGAGCCACGAAATGTTTGTTTGGGGTTAGCTTCAGATGGATTCAATCCGTTCGGTCATATGAGTACCTAGTACAGTATGTGGCTTGTGGTGTTAATTTCGTACAATTTTCCACCATGGAAATGCATGAAAGAGTCAAACTTCTATATGTCATTGCTCATTCTCAGTTCTAAATCTTCTGGTAGAGAAATTGATGTGTACCTACAACCATTAATTGAGGAACTAAAAAATCTATTGACGTTGGTGTGCGTACGTATGATTGTCTGACGAATCAATGTTTTTAGTTGTATGCAGCCTTGTTCTGGATAGTTAATGACTTTTCATCATATGGTGATCTATCCGGTTGGAGTACAAAAAGATGTCAGGCATGTCCCATTTGCATGGGGGATAGATCATTATTCAGAATACGCAAAAAGTTAGCATTCATGAGACATCGACGATATCTTTCAGACAACCATGTTTTGCATAGAAGTAAACTCCACGATGAAAAGGCAAAGCATAAGCAACCTCCAGTTGTAATGAATGGCCAAGAAATATTGGAACAACTAGATTCTTTAGAGTTTCCAGTAATGAGTTAGCATCTTTCGTTAAAAAATAGTAAAAGAAAAAGAGTTCTTAATTGGACTAAGAAAAGTACTTTTTTCGATCTTCCTTATTGGCCAAGACTACTTATTCGTCACAAATTTGATGTAATGCACACTGAAAAGAATGTTTGTGACAACTTGATCGGTACGTTATTGAATATTGAAAGAAAAACAAAAGATACCACAAATGCCCGATTGGATTTACAAGATTAATTATTGTTTGTGTATAATTATGTATTATTGAAAATTTTAGTTATTTAGTTATTACAATTTATATATGAAAGTGTAAACAACTTATGTCAACGCAAAAACGTCGATAGAAATTTGTCTATTCACCTCATTTGGAAGTATTGTTATCCTGACAAAAGGTCCATTCCATTAAAAAAAACTATTGACTTTTGACTTTGAAAAGTCAAACTTTGATCAACTATATATTCAAATGTAATTTGAATTTCAGAAAAATGAATATGAATCATGCTCGAGAGGTCAAAATTTTTCAAGATGAACATAATTGTACAAATTTAAAATATTGACTTTTGACTCAAAAATCAAATCAATGGTCAAATGTCCATTTTTTCCTTTGACTAAAGTTAGTGGAAAAATCCAATATTTTGTTGGATAATCCCACTAACTCATAGTCAGATATCTGGTTGCATAATATGTTGACACCCAAGCCCACTAAAGCCCACTAATGATTAGTGGATTGTGAGGTGTTGGGCTTTGATGAATCAATTACATGCAAATTTGCATGTAATTTGTTTATAAAAGGAGGCTTTTTCAAAGTTAAAAAACTTTTGGCTTTTGTTAATTTTTGTTTCCTAAATAAATTGTTCACCAAACTTATCCCAAAATTCTCACATTTCTTCATTTTCCATCTCTTTTTCTCTCCTTATTCCTTCACCTATAGGATCCCACAACCTAGTTTTACATCTGAAGATTAGCGGGTCAACACTAGTGGTAGTTTCAGTTTGTGATTGAAGTGTAGACGAGTGATTCAGAAGCCACAAAGGTAATATCTTTTTAACCCTAATTCATGTAGTTTAGGGTTTTGCATGTTAAACTAGGAGCAATTAGAGTAAAATATTGATTCTATTAACATTGTGCATGTTTAATTTTCCATAAAAAAAAAACATTTCAAGATATTGCTTTGGTAAAATAGTATTTATACCAACAAAATTCGTTTTTTTTAGCAAGTACTTCTTCCAACACGAATACAAAGACTATTTTACTAATGCAAAAAAAAATTGTTAGCTTAACTTATTCCAACAATATTAGGACTTTGGTCGATATCACACCCCGTCTCAAAGGTCTCTTCATCCAACCAAGAAAGGTGTGTCGCCTAACCCTTATTACGTACTTCTTGTGATGTAACGCACTAAACATCTAGTAAGCAGAAGAACTCATCTATTTTTACACGACTTAAACACCTTACTTTCGGTTAATAAAAGGAAGCGAAATACAATAACTTAAAACTTTTACTAATGTATCCTTGATACTGCGTTCTCTTTTACTTTTTATCCATTTACACGATAGACAGGAATGATACAGTGTAATGAGTACAAAGCTTCTCTTTATTAACTTAACACGTTTACAGAGTTTAGAAATTACAAATATAACTCTTTAAACTCTCTTGATACTGATACTTTGCTACTGCCTCTATCTTTCCTCACCCACCGCTCAGTGCTGCTTCTTGAGGCGAGTACTCAATCGTGTGAAAACCTTTTTTTCTTCGACTCAACTCTTTCATTCTTTTGCTCTCTAAATCAAAGCTGACTTCTTACCATTCTCTTCTTTCTTGTCTTTTCACCACTAATGTTGCTGCTTGTAGAGGGTACCTAAAGGTGTAAATGTGGCACTTCCTGTTGGGATTTATGTTCTAAAACTCGTAGATCGTAAATATAATCCATTGATCATTGTTAATAAAGTGTTATTACTGAAATAATTATTATTGATTATATTATTAGTTTTTTCTTAATAACTCAAATCTTATAAACTTACATTCTAAGTTGTTTGATGAGTCTTTAATAGTATGTAGAGACATACAGGAATCAATGTTCGAGATCAGCTTAAAGGGTTTGTAGTATAGGGATAAGGTTGGATACCTTATCCTGGTAATACTATGGATACGACTCACTTTGTATTTGATACAAATGCAATGATCCAACACATTCATGTAGTTGACATGCGAGTGAAGTATTCTATGTAATGAATTTTCATAAGACTGGATCGTGAAATAGTAACCACTAGATGTAATTTCGTTAACTAGTTAGATTTCTATTTCATTAGGATGACCTAAGTAACTTATTCTTAATCTTAAGTGTATTATGAACTCCTGTTCACGAGGGATTGTCCTTTGATTTGTACAGGTGAGAGTGGTCAGATCCCTGACTCAATAAGCTTATCATTTTGAGGACAAGATCGAAATTCACTCCTTCCCTACTTGAGGGTAAGTAGATGAATGTTCCCTTAAATGGTGTCTCCAAGCCTTGAACAAATGGCTCTTACCCTCTCTATGGCACAAGAGTGGTTTCTGTTTATTGGTAGGACCATAAATAGGTTGTTCATTAAAGGAGCACTAGTATTTAAGGATTAAAGGTAGCCCAAAGGTAAAATGGTAAATTAATTCAACTGATGTTATGAACACTCGTGAAGGACTAACTTATTGTTATTGGTATATATCCGTGGACACATAAATATTTCTACAGTGAAAAGAGTTCAACTGTGAGTCTTTAGTGGAGTGTACACACAGTTAATAAATATTGATTAATGTGTTTAATGAGATTAGCTAGTTAATCTCATATCATTGTAGCTTTTGATCTGTAGGTTCATTAGGTCCCCTTCCTTGCTAGTAAAGGGTAATGAGATTTATTTATATTGGTTGTAATTTGAAATGTTCAAATTACTTTAGAAATTAGTTTAATGTATAGTGATACATTATAATATAAAGTTGATCAAATTTTGTTATATAAATTTAATTTTGGATATGATTCAAAATTAATTTATGAGAGATAAAATATTCGAATGAATTTAAATATTAATTTAATGTGAATTGGATTCATGTTAAAATTATTGGTTGTAAGAAAAATTTATATTTGTATATGATTCAAATTTAACTTATGTTAAATATAAGATATTTAATTTAGATATTAATTAATTGAAGAATTAATTAATAGTTTAGTTTTATTTAAGGGGCATTTTTAAAAATAGCAAAATAAATTAAAATATTTACAAAATAAATCAATGGAATACCTTTCCTATGTATCAAGACTTTGAATCCCTCCTTAACTATTCACATAATTTAAACATAAAACCCATTTCGTTATGAAGAGAGTTTTCACGAATATTCTGGTTATAAAATATACTCAAAGAAAACATTTATTACATAGATACTTGTTTTGATTTAGTACAAACATTCACAACCTTCATCCATACTCTTAAACCAATAAGGAAAAGACTTAACGATAACTGACACTTTAGAATCTATGTTGAAACCTTATTTTGTTACTCACCCATATATTTTGGTCTCCACTCCTTCCTTCTTTGCTTTTAGATTCCTCTTCTTGTCCAGCATTTCTCTAGATCAATCATTGAGTATCCCAAGTCTATTCTTCTCCATGTTATTCGGGCATCTCATTTTCTCCAAGAAATAAAAACTCTCCTCTTTTTTTGGCCTTTGACCCCTTTTATAGTGCCTCCCACCTTCAAGAGTCGTTTCATTACTTTATACGTGCTTTCTTACAAACTCACCCTATCATACAACCAATCTGAACTCGACACGTAGGCTAAAATGCAGTGACGATTGGACACTCCCTTGAGACATCAATGTTATCTTCTTGGAAAGCCAAATTCTTTAATTTACATGCCTCTCCTTTATCTTCTTGGAAAGCCGCAAACATTTATTTTTCTTCAGAGGATCGTCTAGTCTTGTCAATAGTGTTTCTTCTCGTGTTATGGTATCAAACGCCTAATTTTCATCATCCAATATCGGCCTATTCTCGCCACTTATTTTTATCGCATCGCCTATACCTGCACGATTTATCTTCGACAGGTATTTCTCTTTGTGTCGCCTTTTTTCTCCTTTTTGTGCACTTCTCCATACTACTATTTTATGCGAATGATTTCTTCACAATGACTTTTCTCACCCAGACTTCCTTTCTTTGGGTCAGGTCATTGCGCATATTCCTTCTGTGGAGTACATTCTACAATCAAAATTTTCTTTGTTGTGTCATCGTTGCAGGATCTTTGTTGTGTTGGTGGTATGCAATCAGAGCCTTACAGATGACGTTTATTTTATTAGATAAAAGTAAAAATTCTTGTAGTGCATTTTGGAGTTACTTTGAGCATTGAAGTGTTATCTTCACACTTTTTGCAAACTTTATGTTAGTTTTGAGTATAAAAGTAACACCTAGACATTTAAAAAAAATTAGAGTTAAAGTATCACTTAGACACTTGTTATATTTATTGTAGTCTGTTTGGAGTTTGGTAGTCACATTTAGGCATTTTAAGTTGGTTTTGAGAGTTAAGACACTTAGACATTAGTACACTTTTAGTTGGATTTTAGTTATTCAAAGTTACACTTAGGGAGTTTTAGCTTGTTTTGAGAGTTTAAAATATCACTTAGAACTTTTTTGGATATTTTATAGTTCGTTTTGAGTTTGGATGTCACATCTCTATCCAAGCACCTGCTAGCTTATCTCGAGATGTGGCGTGATGTCTGCCAAAGTCGTTCACCTACGAAACAACCTTAACTGACACATGACATGCAAAAAATGAAATAATCAACAGCAAAAGTCTTTTAACTTGAAATACCTTAAACCGTAGTGTGAGCCATTTGAAATCTTTATAAAGTGTAACATGGATAATGAGTGAAACATGAAGATGAAGTATTTGAACAATCACGTAACTATTTTGAAACAAAACAATGTCCTTGCATAATAAAAACTAAGTTGGCCTGGCAGCAGTATGTTCAGCACTCAGAGATCCACATTCTGTACCTAGAAAGTGAGAAAACATTTTGAAAGAGTAAGTCGAAAGACTTAGTGAGGAAAGGTTTTATCAACAAGTTTGCACAAACATTTTAATAAAATTGGAGCTTAAATACATTTATCAGTGAACAGTCATAACATGGAACTTGAAATATTTGCATAGTTTTTCGAAGTCAGTCCTCCATATCCACAGGCAGTATTTACCTCTTTGCCAAAGACGAAACAGTCGATGGGTTGCTAATCCTCCTCCTTTAAGGTATATATAAAAATATTCTCTTAATTGGCCCATAATTTATAGGGTCATCAACCCTACCATTAGTATGGAGTTAACCACATGTATATAATAGGTCTCATAAAATATTGGGACATGGATAAAAACATTTGAAAACATGAGACATTTCATTGAAAGTTTGAAACATTTCCTTGAAATCATGAAATCATAACGTAGCTTGAAAATATCATTTCAGTAAATATTCATCAATAGCATAGCTTGTATAAGAACTTGAGATTATATTTAGCTAATTATTTTACAAACTATTGCTTGTAAAGCTTGAAAACATGTTTAATAAATACTTTAGAAATCATTGTGTTACTCACAAGCTATTGCTTGTAGAGTTTGAAAACATGTTTAACAATAACATTTAGAAATCGATGTGTTACTCACAATACTTGTACGGATCTTTGACAAAAAATTCTTCCTAATCATCCTTGTCTTGAAAATTTCATATTTTATCCTTAATTAATTCCTTGAACATGAAAATATCCAAAAGTTTCTTTACAATTCCCAAAAATATCAAGACAACCCAAAACAGCTCAAAAACAGCCTAACGGAGCCCATTGACATCATGAGTAGGGTTGGCCACATGCACGCATGGCCTGGTGCCTACCGCATGCTAACCTTACTGAGGTGGGGCGTGCATCGCATGCTAACCATGCAATGGGGTAGTCGCATGCAACCTTGCGCCTACCTCGTGCACCCATCGCGTGCTTTGCGTGCGTTGGTGCTCCCTGCACACAGTGCACCGCATTAACCTTTAAGGTAGGATTATGCGTACAGCCTGAGTGCACGCTTTGTCACTCGACTGTGTCATGACTTTGTCATGTGCGTGTAACCTGACCCAAAATAACCTTTATGACCCTCTGAAAGTGCACCTTGCTCAGATTCATTCGAGAATTAACCTTCTCACCTTCTACTAATCAAAACACAAATCTCTATGAATCCAAAATATACAGTAGTCCTCTCTCACAAACTAGACTCAACTTTTTATCTTTCAAGACCAATTTGAGTAATTTTGCACGAGTAAGTTGTGAGAAATTGAATAATGAAGTTGGCCTATTTATAAAGTCCCTCGTGAGATTAAGATGACACTTAATTTTTGATTAGACTTACCGCTTAAGCGTGTACTTACACCTCAGCAACTCCTCTACGTCCTCCTTAGCTATAAAAATGCATGATGACATAGTTATGACACTTGGATTTACTTTTAATGGAAAGTCCTAATCATGCCACGTTGATGTCTTAAACGCATGACTAACCTCTTTGGCCTTCCTCACATAGCTTAGCCACATAATCTCTTAACACCTCGTCTTCCTCGCCTAGCTAACCTCTTAATTGCCTAGTCAAACACCTAACAAGCCTTCCTCGCATGACAACCTCTAAACACTTGGCTGCAAGCCTTACTCGCGTGGACAAGCCCTCATCGGCCATACTAACCTCCAATTCTCCTTGCCTAGCCATTCCCTAAATTCCTAGATAACCTCTTTGGATGTTATCTTGCCTAGTGTATGAAGGTTATTTCCATGCTTTGGCCGCCCAAACCATTCCAAATTAACCTCTAAATGCAAATATTCAACACTTAGCCAAATTTCCAAATTTTCTATTCTTCTTAAACCTAGACATTGAAATCTTAAACTTCAAAGTATTTTATTCTTTTTCCTATAAGTTTCATTCTCTCATGATCTTGACTAAGCTTAACAAATTTCAAAGGTTAATGAAATTTTGGGTTTCACATTGAAAGTCAAACTTAGGCATTTCGTTGGCCATTTTGAGGTTTCGTTTGATATTGGAAATTGCACTTAAGCATTTCTAGTTTTTTTGTCTATTGTATGCCTTATAGTACATTTGTCACTTTTCTAACACTTTTTGGGTACATATATCCATTTTACTTTATTACTTTTGATAATTGATTCATTTGAAACAAGTAAGTAAGATTTAGCATCTCTTGTTCTTATTCATTTTGATAAAAGAATGAATTAGTCAACACTTGTGCTTCGAGTAGATACTTCAATTAAAAACAATTGCAATCAACCATTTTATCAGGCAAACTACATGCAAGAATGCATGTAATAGGATTCCTTTTCTTTTCTCAACACTTGACATTCCATTAACTATTAATGGGCTAGGTGTCTTGCATGCATGAAGCCACTTACAAATTACATGCATGCATTAATCTTGTCAAATCTCAACAAGTGTTATTAATTAAATTAGTCTAAGCGCAATATGGTAATTTGACATTTAAATCAAATTCAAAGTTTGACTTTTCCAAGTCGAAGCCAAAGCTTTTTACCATTTGGTTTGTCTTCACTAATTCTGACCTTCCGAGCATGAATTCGAATTCATTTCTCTGAAATTCAAATCATATTTGAATATAAAATCGGTCAAAGTTTGACTTCTCAAAGTTAAATATCAATATTTTGACTTTTCACTTCTTTGACTACATCCATCAATTCTGAGCTTCTAAATATGAATTTGTATTAATATTTTTAATATTTATATCACATTTAAACATAAATCTCTATCCTAAACTTACAACCGATGGCTATATCAAATATATTAGTCGATTTATCTCTCATTACCTAATTCAAATAATTCGATTTAGTCCATCATAATGTTCTAAGTTGATTCCTTGTGAGCTAGTGGGGGAGCCTAATGCACCTATAGATCATGAGCTCCAACGATCCAAAATTAACTAGCTAAACTCTTTAGATCGAGTTAATCAACATTCGTTAACTAATGAGTCATTCCACTAAAGTACCATAATTGCAGTTTTCTCACTATAGGTATATTTGTGTCCATGTGATATAACCATGATAAGTTAGTTAATCCTTCACAGGTAGTGCGTAACCTTGGCTAGGTCAAAGTACTATTTTACCTTCAAGACTACATCTTGCTCCTTAAGTGTTACTGATCCACTAGTGAACAATTGGTTTAAGGTCAAACCTATAAATTGAATCCCTCTCGGACCAATGAGAGGGTGGAGCCCGTTGTTCAAGACTTGGATTCAATCCTTAAGGAAACAACCTATCTACTATCCCTAAAATGGGTAGGGGTGAATTCCGTCTTGCACCCAATGTTCGTAGTTATCCATTCGGTCTTACCCCTAAAATGGAAGGCTTATTAGGCCAACGCCATTGAGCTACCCTCAGCTATACAAATGTAAGGATAATTCTATGTGAATAGAATTTCATAGTTAGCGTAAGATTGAGATTTCATAGTTAGCTTAAGATTGAGATTAAGTTACATTGGATATCTATAAATGAAATAGTTGATTTTATTAAAGTCAACAATATTATAACCTAAAAGCGACTATTTCATGGTTCCAATCTTATGTAAACTCTTTAAATAGGATGTCACCATGTCCATGTCTCTACATGAACAATTCAGGATCACATCGTTTGTACTAACTACAAAGCGGGTCGTATCCATAATGTCCCCAGAATAAGGTGTCCAACCATATTTGTATACTACAGACTATTTAGGTTATATACTCGAACATGATCCATGTGTACGTCTCTACATAAAGTTTAGGTTTACTCAATAGTAACCTCAGGTCTTTAGTTTATTGTCTTTAAGATTATAGTATCAATAACGACTTTATTTAATAGAATATAATTATACGAGTTTTAGGACATAAATTCCAACAATCTTTAGCAAAGTGAACCTCAATCTTCATTCATAAATAGAAGAGCTTTCTTCATACTAAGAACTCACCTGAAATAATTCAAAACAATCTGTAGAATCACTCTCAGTTTCTTAACCTTTGACTGCTATAGAATCACGAACTTTTTCTTTTTGTTTTTCGCACACACATGATGATGCCAAACCATGAATATATATAACGAAACAAGATTCGAACAATCCCATGGAAAAAGGAAATCAAATCTTCAAGAAGATAATATCTTAATCAAGATATTTTCACATATAAAATAAATAAACAAATGTTAGGAAGTAAGTGTGTTTATGGTTTGGTTTCAAGTTGAAATGGCATCAAATCGCGAAATGCAAAAAAAAGATATCATATGAAATCGAACAGAACCGCACGTTTGTGTCAAACTGAATCAATATGTGGTTCGGTTTAAATTCCATAGAACCTCATACCACTAAAGCATGGAGTTCGATAAAATTTGCCTTTCTGTTTTAAATCTCAGACAATCTCGGACCACCAAAGCATCATGTTCTATAAAATTTTCTTTTCAATTTTAGATCTTAGTGGATCTCGGGTCAACATATTTAATTGAGTTTTAGAAACAAAACCTTTATGAACATTTCTTTAAATGTTTTTAATTTTTTTAAATGAAGCGGTTCGGTTTGGTTATAGAATCGATTAAAAACATTAAACCAAACCGAACAGCATAAGAATTAGTTTCAACATAACACAAATCACACAGAACCGCATGCAATTGATTTCGGTTCAATTTTTGATTTGTTTTGGTTTGGTTTGTCAAATCGGTTCAATTTTCAAATATTTTATGAACACTCCTATTAGGAAGCAGCCACATGAAATATAACATATTTTAATATACTTTTTTTAGGTTTAAGTATTTTAAAGACATCGAAAATGACTCCTTTTTTTTAATATTTGCGAAGGCAAGTTGATTGAACTAACCATTTTTTTATATATTTAATTTTTTTTGTTCATTTTGGTATACCAAAATGAAAAATGAAAACGAAGGAATTGTACTTTGGTTTATTTTGATAAAATTATTAATTGTTGAAAATATTTTTTAAAAAATTTGTTGTTACGATGTTCAATATATTTTGTTATAGGAAATTCATTCTCTATTTTAAAATCAATGTAGAATCATAAAATACTAATAATAAATGTTAAACAAATTAGGAAAGTTGTCAAATATAGTAAATTTGACAAAATATTTACAAGTTATAGCAAAATCTCAGATTCTATCAATAACAAACATTTTATAGAAACTGATATCTTTCTATTAGTGGCATTGATAGTCAATGATATAAGTCTATCAGTTTTTATCATTGATAGAATCTAAAAATTTTGTTATAGCTTGTAAATATTTTAATTTATTTTTCTATTTAAAAAAATGTCCCAACAAATTAAAATAGTTTTTGGCAATGTTTTTTTTTCTTTTACTAAAAATATGTTGGCATTTAAAAAGCTTTAACGATGTTTCACGTGGACAAAAAAGAAACAAATATTATGTGTCGATGCATCATTCATGGACAACAAAGTAATTTTTATCCAAAAAAGTATTTTACGTAGACATATATTTATTTCTGCTGATAAATTTAGCGTGGGAAGAAGTTTTATTTTATCAACAAAAATATTTGTGTTGACAAAAACAATTTTTGTCCACGAAAAAAATGGGGGTAAATATGCAAGTTCTGTCGACACGACGATGTTTGCGGGTAAAAAATTCTTTCCGTTGATGTACTTTTCATGGATAGTAATGTTTTTTTTTTTTGTCCACGAGTTTATTTTGTATCGGCAAAAACCAAGATTCTTATAATATCCACTAAAATAAAAATCCATCATTGTTATCTCGAGAAAATCAGGTATGCCTTGTTTGGTCAAAATTTGGCCAATCTTAATTAAGTTAGGATGGATTCTGACTTATTTTATATTTGAATAATTGTCATAAGAACTAATGAACCACGCGACAATACAATTGGGCCATTAATTTTAAAAAATTGATTATTTTTATGAGAAAGAATATATTAATCCATGTACTATTTAAATGTAACACGAGGCATGGTTTTCAATTCATTGGTGAACTAACAATCTTAGAAACTTATGTGGATTTTTAAAATTGATTTATGTTTATAATTTTAAAATCCCTTATTTTCTTTCTTAATTATAGGGGATAAATTTTCAACAAAGCTTTCAAAAAAAAAAAATATTTGTAACAAAGTGAATAAGTTTAGAAATGATGTTTGTTAATAAACTTAACTTTCGGAAAAGTAAAAATAAAAGTTATACTGTTAACAAATGAGAGCTTAAGATATTTCAATAAAATTTGAGATATGAAAATTTGAGTATCTAAATTCAAGAAAGAGTATATATCAATTGTGGGATATATTTTAAAAATATAGTGATTTTTGAAATTAATGTCAAAAATAGGGTAGTAAATGAAGAAATAACAAAAGTAGTGTGAATGGGCAAACTATTGTAA
>JBBPDI010079468.1:0-14282 GCA_037974545.1 Cucumis variabilis | reverse complement strand
CTTTGAATTTGATTTAAATGTTGAATTACCATATTTCCCTTAGACTAATTTAAATAATAACACTTGTTGAGATTTGGCAAGCTTATCGCTTGCATGTAATATGCAAGTGACTTATTGCATGCAAGACACCTATCCCACTTAGAATGCAAAGTGGTGAGATAGGGAAACTCTTGCATGTAGTTTCCTAAAAGAAGGGTAAACCGAGAAACCCGTAGGCTTTCTGTCTTTTCTTTTTGCTTATTTTAAGTCATCGACTGCCTTTATTTATGTTTTCTCGCTCGCTTTTTCTGCCCTTCGCTTCTTGATACCGGAAGAGGTAAAGCGGAAGTTCACTCCTAAGACTTGTAATCATCTTACGTGACGGAGAGCCTTCGTCCTTGTCTTGAATATCCATTCTGGACCGGATATCCCCGTGCATCTCAGCATTAAGCCTATGCCTTAAAAGATCCAACGGACCCCATCCTAGGGCAAGGTGAAGCCAGTATGCTTTTTCCAGCTTTTTGCCCCTTTCGTACTGAGACTGAGGCTTCCGTGATCCTTTCCTCTCTCCGCACCGAGATATATATCCAATCGGGCAATTCTTCCTTGAGCGAAAGAGTCAGACCTCCTTCGGCCTTAGCCTTTTTTCGGCATTTTGGCCGAAGTGCAAAGTTAGCGAGCGAGCTTCCCCCACGGAGCGGGCAGTCGGATGTGAACTGCTTGTGAAACAATAATACCAAAGTTAGAAGAATGAACCTTCCCACAGAGCGGTGACGATGTTGTAGGTTCTTAGTGTACTTAGATTTCATGGATTTTTCTTCTTTCTATATTTTAGATATACTGTTTGGCTAGCTCAGAACGCTAGCGCTAATTTGGAGAAGTGCTTGTAAACATGTTTTATGCAAAAGTGAAATAACTTTTGAATTTGAAATTTAAAAAAAAATAGTTTTGTAATTGAGAATTACAAAAACAAAAAACCAAGAACATTTTTCATTTAGACTTTCTCATCATCAAAAATAAAAAACAAAAGAAAAGGGAAAACCAAAAGGTTCGATTCTTCCAAATATATGATCTCTCTCTATTTTTCCACCATTTTTTAGTCCCACAACTCAATTCTACGTCCGAAGAATAGAAGGTCAATGCTAGTGGTAGTCCCGACTTCGATTTCGTGAGGAGATTACAAGAAAAGATCAAATGTGAGGTTTTTCTTTCAACCCTATCTTTGTTATTTTAGGGTTTTTTATGCATGTTAATCACTAAAATTGTTTAGTTACAATTAGAGTAAAATTTTGATCCTAATTCCGATGCACATGTTTACCGTTTCCATCAATTACACCCTAAGTCTATAAATAGGAGCCTTTGTCATTTGAAAGCAGAGAGAAAAAGTTTCTTAAAAAAATCTTTAGAGGAAAAAAAAGATTAAGAGAATTTTTGCAAATTGGAATAAAATTTATGTAAAAAGGTTGGTTTTTCTTATTCATTTCATTACCTTAGTGTCTTTACTTTTTTTTTTTTTTAGTTTCCCTTTCACAAATCAAATTCCATGTTGAAATAAATTTAGTTGGAGGTTCCATTTGATATGGATTTATTCCCAAGGATTCGCACCTCATCAACAAGTAATTTTGTTTGGGATTTGAATCTTCTTTTCTTCTCTTTCTTAAAAAGATTGAGAGAAAGGAAATGAAATGTATAAGAAATTTTTTCTTATTTTTTGGCTATTTCTTTTACTTTAATCATTATTCTTTTTTAAAAAAAAAACTTTAGTTCTTTTTCTTCTCTCTAAAAATAGGGAGAAAGAAAGAAACACAAGAAATTTTTTTTTGTTTTTTTATTATCATTATTTTATTATTTTTTTTCTTTTAAAGTCTTGATTTTATTTTCTTCCCTCTAAAATATAGAGAGAAAGAACGAGCAATAGAGAAGATTATGTCATTATTAATATTTTAAAAAATTATTATTATTGTTAGTGTACTTATATTTATGCTTATTTTTGTATTATTGTTTTTTCTTTTTTTTTTAAACTTAGTATTATTATTACTTATTATGGTTATTAATATTTTTTTATAGGAAAATTTTTAAAAATAGCAAATTTTAAAAAATATTTACAACCTATAACAAATTCTATCATTGATAGTCAGTAATATTCTATAGTGATATTAGAATAAAATTTTTTGCAATAACTTGTAAATAGTTTAATTTATTTTTCTATTTTTAAAAATGTCTCTTTTTTATATTACTGTTTTATTATTATTATTATTATTATTATTATTACTATTTTATTTATATTCAAAACTCATTCTTATTAATTTCTTTTATTATTGTTATTGCTATTCTATTTTCTTTTTATATTACATTATGGGTGGTGGCTAGGCAAACTTGCTGCCATACCTCTGTTATTTTATAATAGTTAATTAATTAATTTTTTTATATTACATTAAATTCCTAAATTTTTATATCACGTTATTATATTTTCTTTTATATTACATTAAATTCATGATTTTTTTTTACACTTTGCATTGAATTTATCTTAACAATATTACCATGTTATTTTATATTAGTTAATTAATTTTCTTTTTCTTACATCATATTTATCTTTACATTTTATCCTTATTAAAAAACTCTAAGGATGGAATTAGGAATACTTGGAAATCTGTTATTTCTAAATTCTTGAGGTGAGTGAATTGGTTCTTTGGGAGTCCAAGATCAATCCCTAATATGTTTTTTTTTAAAATCTTATCTTGCTTAATTTGTTGTGTGATATATTTTATTCTATATTGTGCATTATTTCCTATTGATCTAATTTTGAAATCTTTTCTTAAATTTCCTTTTTTAACCATTTGGAAAATTTTGCTTTAAAACTATATTTTTTTAATGTTTTTTTTTTAAAATATAAATGTATATTTCATAAGGTTTTCTAATCAACCTTTTTAATAACTCACATCTATTTCGCTAAAAAAATCCTACAATCGAATCTAGAACTTTCTGGGAGTTTGTTATTTCTAGATTCTTGAGGTGAGGGACCGATATTTTTTAGAGTCTGACATTTTATCCCAAGAAAAAATAAATTTAGTTTATGTTTTTTTAAAAAAAATTTATTCGAAGACTAGCCTATGATAGATTTTGAGAAATTGTAATAATTTCTCATTTTCTTAAGGTGAGAAATTTTCCTCAATATAGTCTAATTAATGGAATATTATTTCACTTATTTTATGAGCTTATTGTTTCAAATATTCAAGTGATGAGCAAGGAAATAAGACATAAAAAAAATTAAATGAATTTTATTCAAGACTTTAAGTTTGAACATCATTTTCTAAACAAGTATTACGGGTTGCTAATACCTTTCCCGCACACAAGTGACTCCCAAACTCAATTCTATTTTTCGCAAACCATTTTTTTTAAAAAAATATTTACTTATATTTTAGTGTCCAATGACATTTTAAAAAAGATTGGTGACGACTCTTATTTTCTTTCAAAACTAACTCTTTTGAGGATATTAACCGCTCCACGTTGTCTCGGACACGTGGCGACAGCTTAGCGACTCCACTGGGGATTATGAGGTTCCACCTTGAGAGTTTGGCCTTTTCTTTTGTCTTGATTATTGTATATTTACTTTTTTTCTGTTAGCATGTTGTTGATTATTGTTTCACACACAATCACTAGACCCTTGCTCGGGCTCTACCCTATAAGATTAGAAACAAGGATGGAGTAGTGTTGACCTTCGAGGAACTTATGCTCTAGTGCAGGCACACGAAAAATTCTCACTGAATTTGGTCATGTAATCGTGTGTGATAGTTGTGATCAAATTGGGGGTCTTTTATCCTTTAGGACTTATATTCAGCTTCACTCATTGTGATTCACATATCACTGTTAATCTTTTTTTAGAATGATAATTTTTCCATCTTATTATATTTCTCACACATACTAGCACAAGCTCTCTACCCGGGTTGTACCTTGTAGAATTAGATCTGAGAATGTGGTATCGTTTGACCTTTGAGGAGTTCTTGCTCCCGTGCAGGCACACAAAAAGTTCTCACTCAATTTGGTTGTGTGATCAAATGTGATTATACATTTTGAGGATCCGTGTGGTATAGGACACTAGCATTAACTTCACTAAGTTGCTTGATCCTTTTGCACTTTTCTTTATTAATTTCATGCCTCACATTCATACTCCTATTTTATTCAATCTTAGGATGGTAGACACCCATTCGCCCAAACTATTTGCCCAAAATTTCCCTAGTGAAGACTCATAGGAAGTGTGGCCCAATGGTCAGAGAAGTTGCAGCAAGAGACAGATACAGTTTGGCCTAAAAGTTCAGAATTTTTGCTTCCTCAGACATGTCGCTTAGGGATTGTCAACAATAACATGGAAGGTCTGAAGAGCCTATAGGAGGGTTTGACCGAGGAGCAGAGAATGGAGTTTGTAAAGGCATATAGGAATATAGTTGACCTCATGTATACCAGCATTAATGCACATGCTTTATAAGCATTGGTGCATTTTTGGGATCATGTGTTGAAATGTTTCACATTTAACACATTTGATTTAACTCCTACTTTAGAAGAATATCAAGCATTGATCAGCATACCACATTTCATCTTAAGCAAGGTCTATGTGCCTGATAAAAAATTAACATTGCAAAGATCTTTATCTCAAGTTTATGGGTAATGTTCATGCATTTGGTATAAAGGAGCTAATGAAGACTAAGGAAGGGAGAAGTTCTATCCTTATTAATTATTTAATAAATCTCAGCTCGTGGATGTTTACCAGGAAACAAAGGTCTGTCCCTTTTAGTCCTCTGTATTTACGGTATAGTTATCTTCCCGAGAATTAAAGAGTCGTAGAAGAAGAAGTTAAATTCTTTATGGAATGGAAAGAGAAGCTAACCCGACCATCCCAATCCTAGCAGAAACCTTCAGATCATTAAGCTATTGTCGAGTCCAAGGCAAAGGAAAATTCTTCGGCTGCGTTTTAATGCTTTTCATATGGATCTCTAGTTAGTTGAAAAACCCAAGTGAGTTTTGGTGTCCTCGAATAGAGTTTAATAGCCCTTGGAACATTACGAGGAATATCATTAAGGACTTCATGCTGCACATTGGAATCTTAAGACTTTAGACCTTTCATTCTGGATGCGATTCCTTGGTCATGTAACAATGGAAGAAATAGTTTGGAGAGCAACGTGGATGCTGACAAGTCTTTAACTTACCGCTGCAGACTGTTTCTATTTATCCCACTTTTAGGCTTATGGGGAGGGATTGCCTATTCTCCTTTATTGGTATTGCGCCAGACATGATCTAAACAATTTGCACCAATCATTGTGAGGGACTGTCAAGGTGCAAGAAGCAGTAGAAGCGTGGAAGGTTGTAAAAAGAATGAAGAGTCTGCAACATTGTGAGGGTACTATGAATCAGTATGACATTTTGAGAGCTGCTAGAAACGGATTTGAATTTGCTACTATTCCACAATCATCAGATCCCATCAGTTTTAGGATAGGTGATGATGATCAAGAAAAAGATTCAAAATGGTTGAGAGAAATGAATCATGTCCTAGCAATAGAGAAAGAAGGGTTGAGGCACCTGGAAGAAGCAAAATGACATCTTTAAAGACAATCAGAGTTAGAAAAGAACGTAGGTTCTTTAAACATTGAAGCTATTTCGATTACAAAGAAAATCCAAAGATTACTAAGAGATATTGCTACTATGCATGGTGAAACTAAAGCTAAAAAAGTGTGCATCGGGGAATTGAAGTAGGAATTAAAAAGATTAAGCAAGGTTGCCATAGATTTCCAAATTGCATTAGATGAGTAAGCCACATCAGTGAAAGAATCACCACGAAAATGGAGGCTTTACAGAATTCAGCAAAAGAGTATAAAACATAACTTGCATAAGAAGAGCACAAAAATACACTTCTACAGGAAGCGATTACAATTTTTGAACATCAATTGTTGATTTGTCGCAATGCACGAGAGGTGGTAATAGAAGATCATACTCGATTAAAGAATGAGCACAAAAAAGTATTAGCAGATTTTGCAATTTGGAAAGATGACTATAACATTCTAAGACATAGATATGAGGCTGTAAGAGGGCAGATTGAACAAGGAATGAAAAAGCTAATGGCAGATCAACTCTCAACGCGAGCTGTAGCCCTCCAGCAAAACATTGTACCAATGCAGCAAAGCAGTCGAGATTTGTCCCGTTTCCTAAGGACTACAGGGCATTATCTTGGGAATTTTGGATACCACCATTAGAGTCATAGACATATAGTTCATTGTACCTTTCTAGAATTTCATACGTAGTAGGCTTTCAAGTTTTTTTTTTCATCGTATTTTGTGATATTTTGAAATGAAAAGACTAGTTTTTATCACTCATTTTTCTCCATATTTTTTCTTTTCAATTAATTAAATTATTATTTCTTTCTTTTATAAAAGGAAGAAAAGTTAGAAGATTAAAAGATAAAAAAATAGCTCGGGGTTCACTTCCCCATCATCATTACTGGACAGGAAGAAAAGCAAGGATAATGGTGATCAAGTTCAGACAGTACGTCAGGACATGAAGGAGTTGAAATATCATATGGAAAATTTTCTAGAGTTATTCACTGCCGAGAGAAGGAAGGGTGTTGCAGGGACATCTTCACATGTGGAGATCGGTTTGAATCAAATAGATGACACATCTGCATTCCCTTCTGAGTTTACTCCACAGATGATGGTGGGAACATCGTATCCTTCATCATTTCCTACACCAGAGTCAAATTAGACCTCGTAGCAACCGACTCAAGCAAGGGATCCAGTATTCACCCCTGTCATGGAGGGTGGTAGGAAGGTTTCAGAGGATTAAGGTACCAAAAGAAGGCTAGAATTTTTAGAGGAAAGGTTGTGAGCTATTAAGGGTACAAATGTATACAGGAATGTTGATGCATCACGGTTATGTTTAATCGTGGATGTAGTAATCCCTCCAAAGTTCAAGACTCCAAAATTTGAGAAATATAATGGGACCACGAGTCCAAAGAGTCACTTAGTTATATACTGTCGGAAGATGTCAAATTACACTCATGATGATAAATTGTTGATTCAAACTTCCAAGATAGCCTAGCTAGCCAGCTTCTCACTGGTACATGCAATTGGATGGATCACAAGTGTATAGGTGGAAGGTTCTTGCTGATTCATTCTTAAAAAAATATAAGTAAAAAAAATATAAGTATAACATTGATATGGCCTCCGGCCGTCTAGATCTTCAGAGGATGGAAAAAAAGAGTGTTAAAACTTTTAAAGAGTATGCACAATGATGGAGAGAGTTAGCTACACAAGTACAACCTCCCCTAACCGATAAAGAATTGACAACCATGTTCATAAATACTCTTTGAGTCCCATACTCTTATAAAATGGTTAGAAGTGCCTCGACTAATTTCTCGGACGTCATAACAATTGGAGAGAGGATTTAATTTTGAGTAAAGAATAAAAGAATTACAGATTTGCTTCAGAATCAAGAAAAATAATGACACCAAAAAAAAAGGAAGGAGAGGTGCACAAGGTGAACTCAACCAAAAGAACCGCTACACGAATGTCAACACCAGTAGTTGGACAAACAAATAACACTCATAATCCCCACGGTGGTGGACAGAGTCAGCCAAATCCAAGTTTTGTGAAGAATAATTGAAGCTAGACTCGCTTCGACCCCAAACCCATGTCATATACTGAATGGTTGCCATATTTACTAAAAGAATCATTAGGTTGCTTTAGTGCCTCAAGAGCCTTTACAACCACCCTATTCCAAGTGGTATGACCCAAGCGCAAAATGTTAATATCATGCTGAAGCAGTGGGCATTCTACTGAAAATCGCTTTCTGTTGAAAGCTAAGGTACAGAGCTTGGTAAAAGCCGACTGGTTGAAATTTCCAAAGACTGGAGAGGAACCAAATGTCAATCAAAACCCTCTCTCAAACCATGAAAGTTCTGTCATAAACACTGTTGATACATTAGTGGAACGTTACAAGAGTGATGTGTATGACGTAACTACGTCAATGAGGATTCTTTTTCAGATTTTTCATGGAGTTGGGTATATACCACTAAGGGCTAACATTGACAATATAGATGCAAAAGAGAGTATTAACAAGAAGACATGTTTATTCCATCCTAGGACATGTGAGCATTCCATAGAAACCTGTTCTGAGTTTAGGTTTGAAGTGCAAAAATTGATTGACACAAAAATTTTAATAGTGAGTCAAACAAACATGCAAGAGGCTGAGATTGATATGATTTCTGATGCGTTACAAGCTTCTGGCACGGTTTCATATGTACGAGAATCGTTAATCGTACAATATAAAGGGAAGTCGAGTAGCACAACTTGTATTCAGATACCTAAGACAATGACTGTAGAAGTACTAGGTCCTTTTCCTTAGAAGGACAATCGAGATGTACCATTGAAATATGAATGCTAATTCATAACAGATAATGTTGCCTCTGTAACAACGAGAGGGATGACTCGTAATGGAAGATGCTATACACTAGATATTTTAAAAGATATCACTAAAGAGGATGAAGTTCGACTTCGTAAGGGCAAACCTATAGAAATGAAAGACGAGGATGATCTAAATGATCTAAGCAAGATTTTTAATGAGAGATCACATTAGCTGAGAAAAAGAAAAATCAGGAAGTTGTCTCCAAGGAGTAGGCACTTGAATTTTTTAAATTGATTAAGTAGAGCGAATACAAAGTGATTAAGCAATTAAATTGTACCTCAGCTCGTATATCGATTTTATCATTATTCATGTACTCTGAACCACACTGTAAGGTCGTGCTGGATATTTTAAATCGAGCCCATGTAGGACATGACATTTCAGTGAATGCAGTTAATGAAATTGTGGAAAACATAACTGTTGCAAATTGCATCTCCTTTACAGATGAAGAAATCCCTCCTGAAGGTATTAGACATACTAAGGCATTGCATATCTCCATGAAGTGTAAGGATAACCACGTGGCGAGGGTCCTAGTGGATAGTGGATCATCTTTAAATATAATGTCAAGATCCACTTTGATGAAACTCCCCATAGGTCCATCGTACCTAAGACCAAGTACTATGGTTGTTAAAGCCTTTGACAGTGCTTGTAGAGAAGTAATCGGGGATATAGATGTCCCATTGAAAATTGGGCCTTCCACTTTTAACGTTCCATTTCAGGTAATAGATGTAAACTCCTCATAAGTTGTCTACTTGAACAACTCTGGATTCATTCAACAAAGGCAGTTTCATCTTCACTGCATCAAAAATTGAAGTTTAGTATAGAAGGTGGTCAAGCTATTGTCTACGGAGAAGAGGACATGTTTGTAACAAAAACATCAGCACTTCCTTATGTTGAAGCAGTAGAAGAAGCTCTGGAATGTTCTTACAGATCATTCAAAATTACTAACCCTACTATATTTCCAACTAAAGGCTTGGATATGGATCGTTATGTGTCTAAAACATCTTTAATGATTGCAAAGACAATGATCAAAAGTGGTTTCCAAATAACCAAGGGTTTGGGAAAGAATAATCAAGGAGGCTACTAATTGTTTTTTCTTCTTAAAACCAAAGAGAAGTTCGAGTTGGGCTTTAAGCCAACGACTTCTAAAGGGAGAAGGTTCAAGCAAAAAAGAAAGAAAAAGAAGAAAGGAAGAATGCACATACCTCATTGATTCGAGACATTTAGACCTGGAGAAATGTTGTTCAATAACAATCAAAGAAAGGAACGTAACAAAGATTCTGAGACCTCAATTGTTGTTATATTTAATAGCACTATTCCGCCTCATCCATTGGTTTATCAGTGTCCACTAGAATTTGAGTTGAACAATTAAGAGATCAAGAAGACGCTAAAAGTCACTAGGGGATCACAAAAGTAATAACATTTTATATACTCTCTGCCTATGCCTAAGGTCACAGGGTTGCTTTTTTCCTTTTGTAATAAGGGCATCCTTTTTTTGTTGAATTTTAATATCGTAGTCACTATGTACTTTTTTTTTCCTAAGAAATGAAGATGTTGATTCTATCCCAATTACCATATTTATTCCTCTTGTTTCTCTCTCTTCACCTTTTTCCCTTTTACCGATACAATTTAAGATCCATAATAAGGGCATAGGGGTTGAAGGCGACATCAATGACGTTGTTGATTTTGAGGTTCCAATCTGTAATCTTGAGCAGAATATTGAAGAAGATAATTCGATATATCTCCTGAATTACTAAGAATGGTAAAGCAAGAGGAAAAGAAGACTATGCCATATCAAGAGACCTTGAAAGTTATCAATTTGGGAACATGAGAAGAAGTGAAAGAAGTGTGAATTGGCACTTTAGCTTCAGAGCAGGATTAATGAGATTTGGTGGCCCCACTTCACGAGTTCAAAGATATATTTGCATGGTCCTACTAGGATATGCCTGGTTTGGATACATAAATCATAATGCATCAATTACCACTTAAACCAGAATGTAAGCCTATAAGACAAAAGCTTCGCAAATTGAAACCTGAAATGTTGATCAAAACTAAAGAAGAAGTTAAAAAGCAGTTTGATGTTGGTTTCTTAGTAGTGGAAAAATACACAAATTGGGTCGCAAATGTAGTCCAAGTTCTAAAGAAAGATGGAAAGGTTAGAATGTGGATTGACTACAGAGATCTTAATCGAGCAAGTCCTAAGGATAATTTTTCTCTTTCTCACATCGATGTGTTAATAGATAATACTTCTGGGTTTTCCACCTTCTCGTTTATGGATGGATTTTCAGGATACAACCAAATAAAAATGGTTGTAGAAGATCAAGAAAAAACAACATTCATCATTTTGTAGAGAACGTTTTGCTATAAAGTAATGCCTTTTGGATTAAAAGATGCAGGAGCAACTTATCAGAGAGCGATGGTTACAATATTCCATTACTTGATGCATAAAGAAATTGAAGTTTATGTTAATGATATGAATGCTAAGTCTAAACCTGAAGAAAATCATGTGGTTACCCTTTGTAAGCTTTTTGAGCGATTGCAAAAATTTTAATTAAAGTTGAATTCGACCAAATACATATTTGGAGTTTCTTCTGGGAAGTTATTTGGTTTCATTGTCAGTGGGAAAGGCATTAAGGTAGACCCTAACAAAATTAAGGCAATAGTAGACTTAAAGCCACAAAAAAAACACAAAAGGAGATTATAAGTTTTCTAGGGAGGTTGAATTACATTGCACGATTCATTTCACACCTCACTCAAACTTGTGAACAGATTTTAAAACTTCTTCGTAAAAATGAGATTTTTCATTGGAATGAAGATTGCCAAAGAGCTTTTGATAAAATCAAAGACTACTTGCAAAGTCCTCCTATCCTCGTCCTGCCAACTCTAGGACGACTATTAACCTTATACTTGAGAGTGAAATATGGGTCAATAGGATATGTGCTAGGGCAACATGATTCTACTAGAAAGAAGGAGCAAGCTATCTATTATTTAAGCAAGAAGTTTATGAATTATGAATCAAAGTACTCATTGTTGGAAAAGATGTGTTGTGCCGTAGCATAGACAACTCAGAGATTAAGACAGTATATGTTGTACTATACTACATACCTCATTTCAAAGATGGATCCTATAAAGTATATTTTTGAAAAGCCATCTCTGTCTGGAAGAATAGCTAAATGTCAGGTATTGCTATACGAGTATGATATCATTTATATTACAAGAAAGGTGGTAAGAGGAAGTGCAATTGCTAATTGTCTAGCTGATTTTCCAGTTGAAGACTATAAACCAATGAAATTTGAATTTTCAAATGAGGACATCATGACAGTATCAGAGACACCGCAAGATACAGAAACATGGATGATGTTGTTTAATGGAGCCACAAATGAAGTATGACATGGTGTGGAAGCTATTCTAACTCTCATGATGGAAGATCATATCCTCTAACTGCTAAGTTGTACTTTAATTATACAAATAACATGGCTGAATATGAAGCATACAGTATGGGAGTTCAAATTGCCTATGACATGAAGATTAAGGAGTTGCAAGTTTATGGGGATTCTCTCTTGGTAATACATCAACTCAATGAGGAATGGGAGACAAGAGACTCTAAATTGATTCCTTATAACAAGTACATTCGAGAATTGGCTCAAACTTCTGAGTCGATTACATTTAAGCATGTCCCACGTGAAAGTAATCAAATAGCAGATGCACTCGCTACTCTATCTGCCATGTTTAATGTGGCCTATAACGAGGAAATTCATCCTATAAGAATTGAAAAGCATGAAACATCGACGTATTGCATGAACGTTGAGCAAGAGTTTGACGGAAAACCATGGTACCACGACATTAAGCATTACATTACATGTCGAGAATATCCCTTAAAAGCGTCTGAAAATAGTGGACGTGTCATTAGAAAGTTGGCTGTGAACTTCTTTCTTAGCGGAGAAGTGTTATACAAGAGAAATTATAATATGAATCTTCTAAGATGTGTGGATGCATCAAAAGCTAAGATAATTCTACAAGAAGTTCATGAGGGAGTTCGCGGAACACATGCAATGGACATATGATAGCAAGACAAATTATGTGTGTCGGTCATTATTGATTGACTATGGAATAAGATTGCATCAAATATGCAAGAAAATGTCATAAATGTCAAATATACACTGATAAAATTCATGCTCCGACTTCTCCCCTGTATGTATTAACAACCCCATGGCCTTTCTCTAGGTGGACAATGGATGTAATTGAGCCAATTGAACCAAAGGCGTCAAATGGTCATCGATTCATTTTGGTAGCCATAGATTATTTTACTAAATGGGTGGAACCTACATTGTACAAGAATGTTACCAAGCAAGCTATTGTCAAATTCATACGAAAAGATATTATATGTCAGTACGGCCTGCATGAACGTATCATCGTCGATAATGCAAAGAACTTAAACAATAAGTTAATGAAAGATTTATGTAATCAGTTCAGAATTAAGCACTCCAATTCTACCTCGCACTGTCCTAAGATGAATAGAGCAGTAGAGGCGACAAATAAAAATATCAAAAGAATTATTGAAAAGATGACTGTCACATATAAAGATTGGCATGAGATGTTACAATTTGCATTACTTGGTTACCAAACATCAGTTCTCCCATCAACTGGAGAAACTCCATTCTCTCTGGTATATGGTGTGAAGGTTGTTTTGCTTATTGAGGTCGAGGTGCCATCCCTCAGGGTAATCAAAGAAGCAGAACTAGAAGAAGCTGAGTGGACACGGGGGAGGTACGAGGAATTAAACCTCATATAAGAGAGAAGATTAACTACGTTGTGTAGACAACTTTATCAGAAGAAAATGACTCATGCATACAATAGGAAAGTTCGGCAACTTTGTTTTAAAGAAGGGGATTTAGTCTTAAAAAAACCCTGCTATTTCAAAAAGATCATAGAGGAAAGTGGACCCTTAATTATGAGGGATCATACATAGTAAACAAGGCATTTTTTTGTGGAGCTTTGATCCTAACAAGCATGGATGGAAATGATTTGCCTAAACCATTAAGTGCAGATTTTGTGAAGAAGTATTATGCATAGAAGTAGTAACAGTTTCCTTCGATTTTGTTTATTCTAGCTTTTACCTCTTTGCACTGTTCTAAAAGAATTGTATCTCTGCGTATATCAATTTGTGTCAAACCTTGCACAAAATAATCCTTGCGCATATCAATTTGTGCTTTGTAGTGTTTGTGTTATTTTTAACTGTGATGGCGTTTATTTTATCCCTGGTCTCCAACTTATTTATTCTTTTGTCATGAGGTGCTTGTTTTATCCCTAGCCCTTGACACCATGTGGCTGTGATGGCGTTTATTTTATCTCTGGCTTCCAGCTTATTTATTCTTTTATCATGAGGCGCTTGTTTTATCCCTGGTCCTTGACACCGTATTGTTGCAGTGACACTTGTTTTATTCCTGGTCTTTGGCTTATTTATTCTTTTGTCATTAGACGTTTATTCTATCCTTATCCCTTGACACCATGTTGTTGTGATGAGGTTTGTTTTATCTCTGGCCTCCAGTTTATTTATTCTTTTATCATGAGGTGTTTGTTTTATCCTGGCCCTTGATACCGTATTGCTGTGGTGGTGCTTGTTTTATCCCTAGCCTCTAACTTATTTATCCTTTGTCATGTGATGCTTGTCTTATCCATAATCCTTGACACGTGTTGTTGTGATAGCGCTTGGCCTCAAGTTTATCTATTCTTTTGTCATGAAGCGCTTGTGTTTATCCCTGTGCTCCAGCTTATTTTTCTTTTGTCATGTGACGTTTGCCTTATTCATAATCCTTAACGTCTGTAATTTGTCTAAAATATCTTAGTTTGACGAGATA
>JBBPDI010079450.1:0-14287 GCA_037974545.1 Cucumis variabilis | reverse complement strand
AGCAAGAACTCGATTCTTCTTAAATTTCGACCATGGGATTTTGTGTCCAGAAACCACTTTGCAATTTTAGCAAATAGTCTAAAGCTTTACTCAAATACCATAAAACTATCTTGTCTAGGATGACTTACTCAAAGAAAAGTACAGAGAGTAAAGATTAGATCCATAAGTACCTGAGAGTCCTCCACGGACGATGAAGGTAGGAGATGGCTGACGGTCTGAAGAGTGAGAGGGAAGTGAGTGAGAGAGGGCACGGCAACAGCGGACGAAGGAGAGTTTTGATATGAGTGAGACAGTTGTGCGATTGAAAGGGGAAATCGTGCGATTGGAAGGGGAAGAAAAAGAAAGAAGAAGGGTTTTTTTTTTCGTGAAATTGGAAAAAATGAAAAATTGGGGAAAAAAAAGGAAAAACTCTTTTTTTTAGAAGATTGAAAAAAGAAAAGTGGTTTTCACGTAAAAGCAAAGTTTTCCCTCTTTTTTCGTTCTTTTTATTTTAATTTAAAATAAATATTTTTTTATTATTCATATTTCATGACAGTTAAAAAAACTGTCATAAATTCTCAAAATCCGAAAATTTTCCGTCTTTTCCCGCCAAAAATGCGAATTTTGGCATTTATGACAGTTTTTTCTTCCCTCAATTTAATTTGGAATGTATACAACTGTCATAGTATGTCAGTTTTCTTGTAGTGTTTGTGATCGAAAGGAACCATAAGAAAATAAGGCATGCATGAAATGTGAATATAACAATTTTTCAGAAAAATAAAAATTAGACAAGAGAATAAAAACTTGGGTAAATTGAATCATTAAATTGGATTAAAAATTTATTGTCATGTGATTGCTACTATCTGATTTTCATAGGACATTGACTGTATTTATTACAATATGATATACGAATTTTCAATGATATTGATTGTTGTCTAATTAATGTCGGATTTATATTTAATATAGATTATTATTTTATACTAAATTTGTTATTTAATAGTTGTTTAATTGCTATTTAATATTGATTGTTCTAATAATATCAATTGCTATCTAATTGTTATTTGATTACTCTGTAATATTGGTTGTCAACTATATAAATTATTATATGATAATGATAATAAATTTTTCGACGATACTGATTGTTGTTTAACTATATCATCAATGATATTGATTGTCATTTAATTGTTCTCGGATTACTATCTAAAACTTGAAACTAATATTGATTGATATTTGAAAATGCAGAAGAACTAGAACCAAATATAAAAGCAATTTAATGAGAAAGAAAGGTAATTTATTAATTTTAGTTTAAAAATTAAAAAAAAAAACAAAACATATCTAAGAAAAAAAATGCACATTTTAATATACAAGATGCAATCACCCACCATTGAGATATTTTTCCATAAAAAACTAAGAAAATAAAATTAGAGAAGGGAAATTGAGAAGGAGAGGTTAAATTTGAAATTTTGAAAAATAAATTAAAGTGATTTTGATTTTGATTTATTTTGTTGTCATATTTGCAATATCCTATACATCAAATGACAAAAACATTTAGAAAAAAACAGCTCATAACACCTATTTTTTGCATATTGCAAATATGAGAAAATTAGTGATATTAGACGGTTATCAAATGGTAATCATGAGGTTATCGACTTTTAAATTTGCTACTCTTGCAATTTAAAAAATATAGTGACATGGACCCTATGATCATAATTTTTTTTGCTATTTTTGCAAGGGCCTCTAATTAATATCTAAATTTTATTTGTTACAAGTGTTTTTCTTTGAATTAATAAAGGCGGAAGTATAATTGGGTGATTCAATTTAATTCCAATCATTGAAACAAAATATATTTACATTTAACTTGATTCCCAATCAATTGGTCCTTTTGGGACAAATTGTCTTAATCTAATGGATAATGTAAAATACAAGGTTCATACTAATTTATGCAATTAGGTATTGATCCTAGCGGTTTCAACAAAATTATATTGAATTGCATTAAAGTCAAAATTTTCAAATTGAGAAATTCTCAAACTAACAACCAAAGACAAATTCAATAGGATCTTAAGTGATGCTAAAGAATATAATTCATTCCTAGATCATTAACAACTTTAACAATGATCAGTTCAGTACTTTTAGATGTTAAGATTAAATCCTAAATTTATTAGGTGATCAAACCAATGCATAAGGATCTTTTATTAAAAAGCAAGAAAGGAGAAGAGCCCAAGACAAATTGATATGCAAAATTAAATAAAGAATCTCATGAAATTAAATTGAAATCACCTAACTACCCTAGAATTACCTTAGCCATCATACGAGTTGAATATCTAATCCATTATATTGGGTGTGCGTTTGACCATGGTTTTGGGTTTTTTCTTTAACCTTTGGTACAATGGTTTTCAAATGGGCTTGAGGTTTTTAATAAAATCCGACACATAATTAAGGCAGCCCAAAAACTTTTGAAGTTGGATTTTATCAAGGTTTTGATTAGGAAAATTTGATGCAAACTCGATTGATAGGAATGTGTTTAATTTTTCTTAAGTGTATTTTGAAGCCCAAAAATCTTATTTTTGTTTCAAATGATTTGACTTTTGGTAGAGATATTACCAAACCATTTCTTTTTATGACATCTATAAAAATATTGATGTGTTTAAATTGTTTTTCTAAATTTGGAGAAAAGATTAAAACAACATCAATATAGACAATTGTAAAATCTTGAAAATCATTAAAAATATCATTCATAATTTTTTAAAATTATAATGGGGCATTCTTTAGTCCAAATGCCATTACATTCCATTCGTATTGTCCAAACAGGACATTGAAAGCAGTTTTATATTTATCTTTTTCAGAAATTTGAATTTGCTAAAATCAGGATTTCATATCAAAATTTGAAAATATTTTTGCATTTGAAATTATTTTGAGAAAACATTGTTTATTGGGAATTGAATATATAATCCATTCCAAAACCTTGTTTAAAGGTTTGTAGTTAATCACTAACCTTGGAACTCCATGCTTTTTTCAGCGGCGTTGTTGACGTAAAAAGTGGCGCACGACCATGAACTTTTGGAAGGTCTCATTAGACTTTTATCTAATAAATCCTGTATTTCTTTTCTGCGATATGTTAGCAAATCGGAATTCATTTGAATCGGTCTAGCTTTTGTTGGGATGTCCGATTCATTGAATTCTTTGGAGTAAGGAAGATTAACTATATGTTTTTTTCTAATCCAAAATGCATTTGGTAAACTATAGCAAATTTTATTTTCAATTTTAATTTGAATTTCTTTTATCGTATTTTGAATAAAAAATTCTTTTAGATTTTCTTCAATCCTTTTGTAATCAATTTCTTCTTTTAGAAGCTAATTTGTTTTTGTTTTCCTTTTATTTGTTCACTTTTCAAAACATTGATTTCTAAAAGTTTGTGAGGAAAAATTGGAGAGATAAATTCAAAAATGAATTCTTCCCCAAATTTCTTTGTTATTAAACCTTTTTTAGTTATTGTTAAAAGATATAATTGAGTAATGAAAGGTGTACCAAAGAATTAGTTCTTGGCAAAGATCTTTGACTAAAAAAAAGATGTTTTGAAACAGTAGTTTTTATTACAAACACGTACTTTTGAAAGTTTGAACTTAATATTTAACCTCTTACCGTTTGCTCTAGTGAGAACCTCTATGGTTTTCTCAAAATATTTTGTAGGAATTAGGCCTTCTTGAATGCAATTTTGATATGCACCTGAATCTATTAGTGCTTTTAAAGTAATTATGAAGTCTTCGATTTTTAAAGTAATTAAACAATACCATTTTTGAAAAGCTTATTTTTTTAAATTAAATTAATTTCAAGATTTCGATCATTTAAAAAATCTTTTCCTAAGTCTAAATCATCATAAATGTTATTTTGCTTCATTTGAAAAATTTCCTTTTTTATTTCTAAAATTTCATACCTGTGTTGAGAAACGTGTCTCTTTTTAGGCAATTGATTTCAAATTTTAAATCATCAATGGAAACTGATGTTTCTTCTTTTGGAGTTTGTAAAATATTAGAAAGACTTTTTTCAGAAGTCTTTTTCTTCTTCTAAAATGGCTTTGAAGAAGATTCTCCTGTTAAAGAATCTCTGAGTGTTTCTAAAATACTTCTTTTTTAAATCTTCATTTGAAACATGGTTAATCATTTGAAATAACAAATCATGTTCGGAGGTTAAAACATTTATTTCATTTAAAACACACTTACATGGGTTTTTAGCACATCCACATGCTCTGGGTCCTTCATCTAAAGAAGATTGACTTGAGATTTCTAAATTTGTGTCATCGGCTATTTCCTACAATTGAAAGTTAGAAATATAAGAAAAATCTGAAGAATATTTTTCTTCTTGTATTTCATGGATTCCTCTTTGCGAACACTTATTGGCATAATGACTTTCCTTTCTATATTTGTAACAAAAAACTTTTTTTGGTAAATTTTCCCCTTCTTTGGTCTTCCTTTGCTGTTTTTCTGCAGGTCTTTTATTATTTGGATACTTATGATATCTCTTAGGGGTGTATGATTTGTTGTACCTGCAAGATCTTCTATAATATGTGGGTTTCATATTATAGTTCTTTGGACGAATTTTTCTTGAAGAGGAACGTGGTTCTTTGACTTTCTCAAATCCATATTAAGAACAAAAGGTTTTCATTTACCTCTTATGAAGGTTTGAATGCTTTTGAACCTTGGTCTAGATTTTTATCTCGTTACAGATATCAAAACTACACTCTATTTTCTTAAAGGTTAATTGGGCATAGGTAAGGTCTTTCGAAGGTATTGGCACTAGATACACTTTGTTGAGAGAATTGTAAACTCTTTCTACCATGAAACTTGGAAGTTCGTCGATAAACATTTCTTTCCAATGTCTCGCATTGCAGTCCCTAAAAATGTAAATCCTTAACAAAAACATATCCTTGTACCCCGAAGTTTCCCATAGAAGAGGATTTTAGGTTTTTGATTATTTTTCTCTGATTGTTTATATCAGAATCACTTCCTAGGCCGAAGTGTCTGTTGATCCTGTAGAGAAGAACTTCTACAACGTCCTCACGTTTTTCTTCTATTTCGAAAGGTGCTGCATTTTCATCTTTAGCTTTAATTGTCCTTTTTATTTTTGTCTTATGTCTCTTTATTGCTTCTCTTTGCTTGCTAGTTAAGGCATGATCCCATCGCATTTTGAGGCTTCCACTGAATCCATTGATTAAGAGCGATGGAACTTCTCCATTTGTATGACCATTGGATTCATAGGTCATGGAACAAGTCAACATATTATTGAATATGTCATAAATTTGATACTTCAGAGTTCCATCAATATTCCAAACGTATATTGACTCTCCATTGAATTCAATATTGATTGCATACCTTTGTCTTTGCCCTAGACCTTCTCCTGGGAATGAAGGTCGGGAGTGAAAATTAATTTGGTCTCTTTTGTTAACAAATCTTCTAAAATTTATTTTATTGACTTGCTTTTCTTCTTCTTTGACGGAAAGGTTTTCAAAATCTTCCATGAATTGCACATCATCTTCTTCGTTGAGGATATTTATCGAACTCTCATCCTTCAGGTCATGAACACGCTTACTAATTTCATCCAGAAGTTTTTGTTTTTGCGTTTTTATTTTAACATTTTCTAAAGGTTGAAAAAGGTTAGGAGTTTCTTCAAAAGTAGGGGGGTTAAAGATTTCTTCTAGCTTGAAGACTTGACTGGCAATTGAAGAAAGCATTATGTTAGAATAATTATTTTAAACCTGAATACTCTTTATTTCCTTATTTGTTGGAGTCTTATTTTCTTCGGATTCCTTGGGGAATTGGAAAGGCTTTGCTATAATGTTTTCATTATAAAAACTTTTGAACTTGATATCTTCCATTGGAGGATAACCAACGTTGATTTCTCCTCTTCTTCGAGTTCAAGATTCCTTTTCTTTGATTGTGCAAAGATGGTTAAAATCTTTCCTTTGGTCGAACCATCTAAAAACGAAATATGTTCTTGAAGTATTTCAAGAGTCTTGAAATACTCATCTCTGAAACAGAACTCCGAACAGCTTCCTTTCTGTTTTAGAGTAGGTTTTAAAAATGGCAATTCTTTCACTGCAATTTGCAGTTGACATAAACTCCTTTTGAAGTGACTCTCTGTCAAGCTCTGTCAAGCTCAAACTTTGATTCTAAAATAATTACATTTAATTGAGAACTGGTATCCATTTCCATTTGAGTTGGAGAACCATGGAGAGTTTCTTCATAAACAATATATTTCTTGATCTAATATTGCAAATTTAATCTTGAGGGAATTTGATCTGTTTAGATTAGGTATTGGTCACTCCTAATACTGAATGCACTTGGCCTTGAGCTCATAAACTCTTGTGATCTTATGTTTTCTTTGACAACAAGGAACCTAGGTGATTCATTCTCAAACTTGATTTCTACTTTTCCATCAGATGTTCAATGATATGAGAAACCTCCTTTTTTTTCTTTTGAGGGATGATAGCAATGTCTAGGATCCAGTGGGGATTCTTTGTAACCTCTTCCCAAGAGAGGAGTTTTGAAATACTGACTGAAGATTTATTCAGGTTGGTCTCTATCAACATGGTTTTTCCCTTTGCAGAAGACAATAAAGCCTTTGGATGCATGGTAGTAGTTAAAACTTTGTAAGTGATTTTATAAACAAGTGTTAATTTTTTAATTCCTTCCTCAAAGTTCAAACCTTGTCCAGTGATATCTAGGCTCAAGGTTTTAAGAACGTGTGGATCATCAAAAGATACTATAATATTTGGAAAACAATTACAATAAATAGGACCATTGGCCAAATTTGATTTAATGATTCCTAATAATGAATTTGAGAAATTTTTATGACATTTATCACATAAAGTTGCCAAAACTAGTGTATCCAGTCAATATCTAAACATTGAAATTAAGGCTACTTGTACAACACCTATGTGAAGAAATGAAAATTCCTTTTGATGTTTTTCAATATTATTTCTTGGAAATAGTTGTATAGAATCGATTTTTCCGTAGACTGGAATTCTTCTTTCAACAATTTTTACACAAAGATTTTCTTGGAAATTAAAGGTATTTGAAAATAAATTGTTTTTGAATCAAGTTTGGGAATTTCCCAATCGAGAAAATCGTTTTCTATTTTTTCTATTCATATGGATTCATTATTAATATCATTTACATATGAGGAAGCAGTATGTTGCTCCTCAATTTCTTTTTGAGAAAGTTCTCTTGAAGATGATTTAGAAGATAAAAATTTCTTTAGGAAATTAGACATTTTAAAACTTTAATTTCTCATACTATAAATGTTTATTTTAAAAAAATCCTATTAATTCTAGAAATAAAATCTCTTAGGACCAAGAATCTATACCTGTATGTGCTAAGACAGATTACTGCTAACCTGCGATCTCACCGCGCTTTCTTGCATCTTGCTGCTGGGACCATAAACTTAGACACGGATGTACAGGCGGGCATATAACCTGAGACTTTGAAATTTGATCTCTTGAAATAATAAAAAGATTGAAGAACAAAATTTATTGACAAGAACTAAAATGATCAAATTCTTCTTCCCAGGAAATGAAATTTGAAATCAATTGAAAGAAAGTTAAACGTCATTGATTGGCTCTGATACCAATTGCTCGATAAAATCCAACTTCAAAGATTTTTGGGCTGCCTTAATTATGTGTCTGATTTTATTAAAAACCTCAAGCCCATTTGCAAACCACGGTACCAAAGGTTAAAGAAAAACCAAACACCATGGTCAGACACACACACCCAAACTGTTCAAAAAATTAAGTCTTTAGTCAAATCAATCCCTTGTCTCAATCTCATCAACCCAAAAGCAAACCTTATCATCGAGATTGATACCTCTAATCTAGGATATGGAGGAATCCTCAAATAGTGTCTAGATAAGACTGAGTCAATAATCCGATTCCATTTAGGAATTTGGAACGATACCCTAAAAAATTCAAGGAGAGTTAATTAATAAAAAATTTATTATCAAAACTGACTCAAGAGCCTCAAAATTCATTTTAGAAAAAGATGTAAAGAATCTAATCTCAAAACAGATTTTTGCCAGATGGCAAACCATCTTGTCTTGTTTTGATTTTGAATTTTGCCTATAAAAGAAGAACAAAACTCTTTTGTCGATTACCTCTTAAGGAAGTTTCGAACTCCAAAATTCTCCTTTCTAAAAACTTTTCCAAGAAAAAATGAGTTCTGAAAGAGTAAGCGCTAGAGGAAGAGCTAATTTTATCTCTTCAAGGGGAAATCACCTATGTTCTTCTTCTAATTTTATACCCTCATCGATGAGTACAGATCAATATGTATGGATTTAGGGTTTACCACAGTAACTCGATCCAAATCAAGACCATCTGGTATATAGATTGTATCTTCCACGAAACTATCAACTCTACCAAGGCCTTCGGCTAATCTCATCTATCTTTCTGGTGGAATCGTTCAAATGAGGCCTCCTGCCTCTCCTTTATCCAATAAGGAGTCTTCTACTCCTCCTCCTCCTACTTATTCTCAAGTTGTTACTCCCAATAAAAGGTTTATGCCCAGACCCAAAATTAAATCTTATTTTAAAAAACCAGTTGTTGTCTGTGATCCTATCATAGAACTCGAAGAACAAAGTCACACTCTGAAGAGTTAGTGTAAAAAATCTTCCCTGATGATTTCAATTTCTTTGTTGATGACCTCAGAAAAACAAGAAAATTTTATGAGTTCATCCTAGTAAGCACAAAGTCCGTTGAAATAATGCATGTTCCAGACAAAAACGATTTTTCAAAGATTGCTTATTCAAAATTTAGAATTTTTAAAGCAATCAATCCAACCCACTTGAATCAAGGAATTTTTACAGAAGAATCCTTTTCAAAGCCTTTTGTTCCTCAATCTTACTCTTATCAAGATTACATCAAAGCTTGATATAGAGTATTTTGGTTTTCCATTAGGAACCATTCTTGATCCATTTCCTTTTGTGAAAACGCCTATAAAATCAATTTTCTTTTATGGTTCAGCCACGAAACGTTCGTTTAGAGTTAGCTTCAAATGGATTCAATCTTTTCGGTCATATGAGTACCTTGTACAGTATGTGGCATGTGGTGTCGACAATTTGCCACCATGAAAAATGCATGAAAGAGTCAAACTTCTTAATATCATTGCTCATCCCCGGTCTAAAATCTTCTGGTAAGAAAATTGATGTGTACCTATCACCATTGATTGAGGAACTAAAAAATCTATGGACTTTTGGTGTGCGTACGTATGATTTTCTTACGGATTAGTATTTTCAGTTGTATGAAGCCTTGCTGTAGACAATTAACGACTTTTTGGCATTTGGTGATCTATCTGGTTGGAGTACGAAGGGGTATCAGGCATGTTCCATTTGCATGGAGGATAGATCGCTGTTCGAGATAAGAGAAAAAATAGCTTTCATGCGACATCGACGCTATCTTTCAGATAACCACGTTTGGCGTATATATAGGCTACATGATGGAAAAGTAGAGCGTAAAGCACCTTCAGTGGTAATGAATGGCCAAGAAATCTTGGAACAACTAGATTCGATGATGTTTCCAGTTATGAGTAAACATCCTTCATTAAAAGATCGAAAAGGAAAGAGAACTCTTAATTGGACTAAGAAAAGTATTTTCTTCAAACTTCTTCCTTATTGGTCGAAGAAGCAGTAAAGTTTCCTGATGGATTTGTTTATAATATTTCACGATGCGTGAATGAAAACAAGGGAAAAATATCAGGTCTCAAAATGAACGACTATCATGTTTTGCTACATCGACTTTTACCAATTGGTGTTCGACCATTCTTACCAAGAAATGTCTACATGGCGCTATTATTGAACTGTATAGTTTTTTCCATGATTTGTTCGCCAATACGACAAGAGTAAGTGATTTGGACAAGATTGTAAGAAGATCATAATCATACTATACAAATTGGAAAGAATATTTCTACCTGCTTTTGTCAGGGTAATGATACACCTTGCAATTCACTTACCATACGAAACAAAGGTTATCGGACTGGTTTCTTACAGTTAGATGTATCCCTTTGAAAGAAGACTCCGCACACAAAAATAATATGTTTGTAACAATGCATGTCCTAAGGGGTCTATTGTAGAAGAATATCTTATGAGCGAATCAAGTACTCTTTGTTCGAGGTATCTAAGTGGGATTAGGACTTGATTCATTAGAGATGATCAGAATGGTGATAGCATTCCAAAGGATGAGGTGATTGGTTAGTTTGAAGTGTTTGTTCAGAAGATACGACCATTGGGAGCATCACGTTTTTTAAACATATCATAAGAAGAGAAACGACTCTTTCATTGGTACATTCTCAACAATGTAGATGAAATAGCGAAGTACCACAAGTATGCATTTCTACCTAATCAATTCATGCTTCCATTATTTGATGTCTTAAGTCTTTGTTATTGTCGTCACACAAGCTCACAATTGTACGTTAGGAAACACCTATTTTAATACGTCATCAGAGTGAAACCGTTTCTAAAATTTTTAAAAGACATCAACAAGCATTTTCTGATTGATTCAAAGCTCATGTATATAGAGTAAATGCCTTCAAGAATTCATACACGCGCTACTTTAAATTATATATATATAACTGTTCATGTACATGCATTTTAGGTTATAATAGAAATATGTGAGAGTTCAAACATTTCTCAATATTTCTTCTCACTTGCAAATGGACCTTAACTTGATGTTTGCTCTTACAATGGATGTATTTTTTATGACGTAAAATTTTGCACGTTGGAGCGTGATTCTTGATGCACAACATAGAACAGTAGAGTCATAGTTGTAGGTGAAGGTAGTGGAGGCAGTGCTGACAACAATTTCTACGGTGTTTTGGATGAAGTGCTACATGTTCAATATCCATTTGGACGACGTGCTTGGCTATTCAAGTGTCAATGGTTTAACACAGATGCAACAAAAACCATAGGATGCACGAGGAACTAGGCTGCAAATCAATAAACACGTCTCGTTTGTGGTTTACAGATGAATTAGTGATTCTCGGAACCCAGGCACATCAGATGTTCTACCTAGAAGACCTTAAAAATTACCAATTGGATAATTGTTCAAGTGGTGTAGAATAAACGTGTATGGAGCGTGCTGGAAGTGGAAGATATCAAGAATGACCAATTTAATGTATTGGAAATCATCGTTAGACATCATGTCGACGAACACATCATTGAGGATAACACACTGTGCAGGACTGAAGTTGATCCTACAGTGGTGGAAAGACCAAATGTGGGTCATGTCGTAGATAACTTTATAGACAATAATGATGAAGAGCAATCAATCATCATCACATAAAGTGGGTCAAGCGACGATGAATAACAATGTCTTTTTTATGTATACCCATTAGTCATTTTTCTATACATTTAGTTTACGATACTCACATTTGTTTAATATTTGTTGGTTTTTATGTCTGCATGAATTATGTCATTTTTTAACGGTACTCATGAAGCAGACTATTTCCTCAGCTTGAATGTGTTAGATAACGCGGGAGGTTCGTCTTGAGTGGGCAACACTTCAGGTTAGTCTCCTTACCCTAAACATTTTGTAGTTATGGTTACTGGATTTAATAATTTGTGTTTTTCAATAGATCTCTCTAATCCTCTCCCACTTCATCTACGAGGAGACCACAATATTCTCAAAACATTAATGTGGTGAGGTATGTACAGCCGAATGGGAGAATCCCCATTTCATTTCCTCTAGGAGGGGACTAGCCTGACTCGTCATACGTCCCTTGTTTCAGCTGCACAATCAATGTGTTGACACGAAACACATTTCAATCTAGGCCTTAAAGTATGCTGATATACCACAAGAGTGCATCGAGGTTGTCAAGGGCGGCATAGTGGTAAGTCTATAAATTCATAAACATATATACATTTTTCAATTACCTATATATGTAGAAGACTAATCTGAAGCCTATTTTTTTGTAGTATTTTTTCGTGTTCGATCTCGAAGATCCAACACTTAATCAGTTTGTTGAGCATCAAATGCTCATCGTATGGAAGAAATTCAAGAGAGATAACCACCAATATTTCAAGAAGTTTAGTGACCCTGAAGAAGCACGGAAAAACCCACCATCGAGATTGGTCAATCGGATGCAAGATTGATACTTTCTTGTGACCTCATCACTCGACAGTTTCAGGTGATATATATAGTTTACCTTAAAATCAATTAATATTTCTTCATTTAATTTGTTTGAAAGTATAACGTTTTGATCATTATTGTTTGAATGTAGGAGCAATTGCATATCTACAAGGTTGCTAGAGCGAAGTAGCCTTACAACCACAGGAGCGGCACAAAGTCATTCCTTAAAAGACAAATGGAACTCCCTGAAGAACGGAACTCCCTGAATAACGCGGTCGTCCAGTGGACTCTGTTGAGTTATTTCAAGAAACACATGCCAGTAGGACTGGTGAGTTCATTTCACACTACAAATAAGAGGAGATGAAGAAGATGATCGAGGAGATGAGTCGGACACAGAGAGGGTCGTGAACACTTGGGGTACATACTTTTCAACATTTAATTTGTTTAATTTTGCATTTGTGATATTCTAACTGTACTTTTATGTCATTGTAGGTTTGACATTCTTTATTTGGCATGCGAGTTGTACTAGTAGATAGGTGTAGGTTTTCTTTTAATTTTAATTTTAATGTATTTGTTTTATATTATATATAATTTTTTGTATTGAACATCTTTCGTGTATCTTGTTTTATTATAAATTGAAATATTTTAATTTTCATAATTTAATGCAAATTTTGTTTATTGTCTTGTGAAGCGAAACCGAAAACAATACTTCACGATAACAAAAACAAAAAATTAATAATTAAATAAATAACAAAATAATATATCTTCGACTTGATATATATATTTCGATGTAGCATAAATGTTGAAGATATATCCGCTTTTCTCGACATTTCTAATTGACATCGGAGACGGCCTTTTTCGATGTCACGTTAAAAAATGTTCTTCCTCGACATGCTGTCAGCACGTCGAAGATATGTGTATTCGGATGTCACCTCACAGCGTGGGCGACAGTTACCCTAACGTCCACCTCTTGCGTGTCGGTGAAAGTTTCCTTGACGTTGTTTCTCCAACGTCCATGTTGACGTCGTATCTGATGTGGGGAATACTTTGGCCGACACATAAACTGTGTTTCTCGACGTTTCTGTGCATCCAGAATAGCCCTCATTCTTGTATTGATAATTATTTGGGTTAAGTTGAAAAAGTTGTGAATTTTGAATTGATTTTAAACAATATTTCTCTTTCAATTTCTTCTCACATGCACTTATTGAATTCAAACAAATACAGATTTCTTGATGTAGGCTTTCCTTGCTTGGAATTGTCATAATATTAATCCCTAAAAACTTAAAAGCAAATTTGGAATATGCATGGAAACCTCTAAGATGAAAATACATAGGAAGAGTTTTGTGTTTAATTGTCTAATTAATTGTGGATTACAATTGTTTATACATTTTCTTGATTTCATTCAATAATAGAAAGTTACCTAGATTTTCTATTCTCAAATTATTCCATTGAGAGATTTTTTTTTTTTAATTTCCTCGTGCGTCTTAATAATCATTTTAAAACTAAAAACAATTTCATAACTTACATCTATTTTCTTGCAAAGTTTAGATTAAAAAAAAACCGCTTTATTAAATAGAATTATTTATTTTTTGCAGAAGTATCTTTAACTCGATTCTCGAGTCGAACCCCAAACTTAACACTATACTAGTCTATATAGTTACAAGTTTGGTGTTGGTAGAATTATTCCTTGTGTTAGAGACTGCATAGCGAATTTTGGTTGTCAACATCAAGTTTTATTGAGTTGGCTATCCAAATAACATGAATAGAGTTACATAAATACATAAACTTGAGTTGGGTTAGGTTGTATTGGATTGTGGCATTGTATATTTTTTTTTTCTTTTTTAATTCCTGTTTTTTAGTACATTTACAAATTCATGATAAAATAGTCACCAACATATCTACAATTATAAATACCTCGAACTCAAAATATGGGCTACTGGAATGTGAGATATCAAAAATGAAGATTTAGTATTTAAAAAATGTCAAAATGAATGTATAAAGGTATAAAAAGGATCAAACATAAAGATAGAAAATAGTAAACGAAATAAGCAAACTTAAAGATTGAAAGAAGTCTAGAAACTTGTAGCCTGGAGTAGAACAACGGCTAAATGTTGATGAAGCAGAAGAACGGAAGAATGGAACGACTAAACACTGAAGTTGACTAACATAATGAACGAACGCTAGCTGAAGCTGATGAACAGA
>JBBPDI010079436.1:0-14292 GCA_037974545.1 Cucumis variabilis | reverse complement strand
GTTAGTATGTCGATTGGCATACACTACGTCGACAACGCCATCATCATCTTGTTGCAAAATGATACGACAAGATAAATTGTGTTATTGTGAATACAAAAAAAATCCAACGTTTCTGTATTATTTACAATCTCCTGCCACTAAAAGGGTCATCTCTCAATGTGGAGTTACACTCCCATCTTGCTAAAATATTCAACACCTAATTCATGTGATTCAATATGCAATGAAATAATAAAAAAGTTATTAAAGAGAAAGGTTATACATTCATATTCTTCGTGCTTCAATATTTTGATTTTGTAATAACAAAAGAACATATTTTCTTTAGTTATGCAAGTCTCAATTTAATTGTTTAATTTTTGGCATACTTTCCATTTGTAACGATCCAAAGATTAATATAATGTTCAATTTAATTATTTTAATTTTATTGAATTATGTTGAAATTATTGAGTAAATATTTGATTTAGAATTGATGGTTTTATAAAATTAGAATTAATTAAATATTTGTTAGGTGAATATTTAACTAATTAATAAAATTTTTGTTAGGTGAATATTTAATTAATTAATAGAATTAATTTTTTTATGCGGTTGAGATTGAATTTAATTAAATAATTTGGGTGTTCATTTAATTAAATTAAAGGGTGAAAATTTTGTTAGATATTTGATAATTATATATATATATATGTGTGGTTATATATATATATATATATATAATTATTATGAAAAAGAGTAAAGATAATTTGAAAATTAATTATTATGAGAGATAATTAATTATCCTAGGAAAAGATAAATATTGATTGTGGAGAGAAGTTATTATGATTGGGTAAATAAGGAGAGTGAATGAATATGATTTATTTAGAAGAAAAATTGATAATTGTATATTGGAATAATATTATTGGAAAAAGAAAATGTAACATCCTAAATCTTTAAGGAGTTTTATTAATTATCTTAAATTATTTGGGTGTTATATTAAAAAGGTAAAATTTTAATTATTGGGTTAAGATAATTTATGATATTTTAAAATAATTGATTTATTAAAGAAAATTTGGTTAGTTAAAAGAATTAAGGAATTAAATTAATTTGAGATCTTGAAAGGAAAAGTTGGTTGTGGTGGTATAGGAATTAATTAAGTATATTGTAATACCCTAGATTTTAAGGTATCCTATTTTAATTAATTGCATTATTATTTAGAGATTTTAATTTTGTTGGGTGTTATTGTATTATAGATTTGAGGAAAAAGAAAAGAAATAGCAAGTTAATCACTTTGTTATTAAAAAAAAAAAAAAAGATTCCTTCTCCTTTACGCGTGCAGCACCACCCTCCCCCCCTTTTTCTTCTTCTTCTTCTTTTCGTTTTCCTCTTCCAGTGCCCTACCCAACTATCAACCATCCCCTTTTCTTTCATTCACTTGAAGTCGACAACTGTTGGCCGTGCCCTTACTATCGACTACCTCTATTCATCGATGAAAATGAAACCCAGTCGAGCTGTGATTCGTTTGTACCTGTCTCCGTTCGTGAACTGTCGTCTCCTCCTTTTTCTTTGGTGGCCATCGTCGAGTCTTTCGTAACCGGTCGTTGACTGTCGCCAGTCTCCACTGTTCATCGTCCCGTTATATCTCCGTCACGCGTGAAGCAAGTTGAAGATAAAAATTTATCTCCTTCCAATTCGCATGCCAAAGTTTGTCAAGCCGGCGTTCGTCAATTCGTTGTAAGTTGGAGCCCAATCTGAAACCAATTTTCTTTAACAACTGAATCGCGCTTAGCTTTGCTGAGCTTGCTGCCATTTGGTTTATCTTGTATTGTCGTTTTTGTCTCGTCACGAATAATTAGGGTTTTTGGTGGGTGTTTTTAATAACGAATATTGTTGGGTTAGTAAATTGATTGAAATTATTTTTTACGGTGAAAATAGTGGACATTACCTAAATCCCTTGAATTTCAAATGTGTTGGGTTGGTTCAACTCTCCACTTTTTGGGTAAGTTGTAGAATTTATATATAGAACGAATTGTATAGATGAAATTGATTCTAGAGGTGATCGATTTCTATTTACCTATGTTTAGGTTGTTTTGGCAAATTTAGCTTTAATCAAGGGGCTAGAGTAAAGTTAAGGTAAGAGATTTCTACTACTGGACTCCATACTAGATTAGGATGTATTAGCTTTCATACTAGATTGAGATGTATTGGTTGTATGATTATCTCTGAACTAAGTATGATTGTTTGATATATATATAAAAGTAGACATGGTGGTAAACATGCAAAATGATTGACTGCTATATATATTTATGTAGATGTGGATATGACGATAACTATAGAGTATGGTTGACTGATATATATATAGAAGTGAACATGTTGACTATTATTTAGATTGGTACATTAAGGTATGACGGTGTATTTGTGAACCGAGAAGGGTGTTGTGTATATAGATTGATTATCTGATGTGTTGTTTTATTGTTGACTGTTATTATGATAGAAATGAGTAAGTTGACTGTAAGTGTGTCAATTGGAATGTTTACATAATGGGACGATTGAATTGTAATAGGAATGAACTTATTAAATGTTTAGAATGGACTGAGGGGAAATTGTTAGCTTTGTTCATTGGGTAGTGTACCTTACCGGTGTCCCATGGGATCATCACACTACAAGAAAAACTACATACTACGACAGTTGTGTACATCAAAAAATAGAAGGGAGGAAAAAAAACTCACAAAAAGTAAAAATCCGCTTTTTTGGCATGAAAAGACGAAACTTTTTGGATAACACTTTCCACGACAGTTATTTGATGTCATAGAAGTTACATAAATAATTTATTTAATTTATAAAAGTAAAATTAATTTTAAATGAAAATTAAATTTTATTAAAGCTTTTCCCCCAAATCTAAAGTCCTTAACATTTTCCCAAACCCTCATGCGAACAAGGCCATCTCCATCCGACCATCTACATCTGACCATCTTCATCCGACCATCTCTCTGTGTCGTCACTGCCACTGCCTTGTCATGCCCGTCTCTTCACTCCAAACCCTCACATAATGGCTTTGCTTTCGTATTGATTTTCTCTTTGGAAGGAGAGGGCAAAATTTTTTTTTTTATGGTGGAGGTTTGAATTTTGAAAGTGGGTGTCCAAATGCTGCTTCATTATCCTAGGTACATGAAGAGGGATTATAAGGAAATGGGGGAAGGTACGTTGGATTTTCTTCTAAAACAATATGGACTCTATTTTGATGGTACTCTTGAGGGAAAAGGGCATTTGCTATTGGGAAGTTCTTATGGCCTTACCAAGTTTGAATTTACCCACCATGTGTTTGATGTAATTCCTCAAAAAAAAAAAAAAAGATTCAGTTTTTAAGGTGTTTGTATATCTAGGTATGAATGAATGTGATGTTAGTTTAATATGCAAAAATATTAGTAGTTGTGTAACACCTCGAACTCCAAGATAATTAATTTTAATCAAATTGCTTCAATTTTAGGATTTTAAATTTTGTTGGGTGTTATTTTATTTCTTTTGGCTTGGAAGAGAAATTTCATTAATAGGAAAGAAAAGACGTGAAGGAGGAAAAATAGTATTGGAAAGGTAATAATAGTAATAATATTATTATTATTATTATTATTATTATTATTATTATTATAAATTATTAAAAAAAAGAAATTAAAAAAAAATCTTCTTTCTTCTTCCTCACGCACATCCCCCCCCCCCCGTTTTTCTTCTTCTTCTTCTTCTTCTTCCTTCTTCCCTTGCCCTAGCCGTGTACCTCCCATAGTTACTCCGTTCGGCCAACCTTTGTCGTCAGTCAACCTACATACGTCATCTTTTTCTGTGCTCGGTCTTTGATCGTGAGTTGTAGTAGGCAAACGACGTCTCTCTTCATCGGGCAAAGCCATTGCTACACACGCCTTCTCCTAGCCGAAACCATCTCTGTCTTGAGCTGCTTTTCCATCGAAGCTAAAGCTTAAACTACCGTGCTCGCCGCCCACTCCAGTCCGTGCCTCCTAGCTGCTGCGATTCTGCTATCCATTCCAGTTGTGAGCTGCGGTACCGTATTTCTCCTCCGTTCCAATTACAAACCACTGTTCGTCATCCCGTTCTGTCTCTATAGCGCGTGAAGCCAGTTGTAGATCCAAATTCATCTCCTTTCAATCTGGGCGCTAGAGTTTGCAAAACCAGTGTTTATCAATTCGTTGTAAGTTGGAGCCCGATCTGAAACCAATTTTTACCTTCCAACTGAACCTCGTATAGCTTTGCTTAGCCGACTTCCTTTGTCGTTTTGTCTCGCCACGAAGAGTTGAGGTTTTAGAATTTTTTTTTGTATATAACAAATATTGTTGGGTTAGTAATTGATTGAAATTATTTCTTAAAGGTACAAATCGGGAACTCACCTAAATCCCTTGAATTTCAATGAGTGGGGTTGGGTTCAACTCTCCATATTTTGGGTAAGTTGTAGAAGTTGTATAAAGAACAAATAGAGTGGATGAAATTGGTTGTGAAAGTGATTGGTTTCTAATTACCTATGCTTAGGTTGTTTTTCGTGAATTCCATTGCGGTTAAAGAGCTTACCTAACGCTAAGGTAAGGGATCTCTACTATTGGACTCATCTATAGTTTTGCGTTGTTTTGACTGTATGGTCATATCTGAACTGATTAGGGATGTCATTTATGACATATATGTATGGATGTAGACTTGATGTTGAATGTATATTATGATTGATTGGAAAAATATATATATATATGATTGATGTAGACTTGTTGTTGAATGCACATTATGATTAACTGGGAATACACATATATATACGAATGTACATAGGACGACAATAGTAGATTATGCGTATATATAGTGTGGATATGAACTGGTGGATTGTCGTTTAGACTAGGTGTAGGTGATATTAAAGTATGGCAGCGTACTGGTGAGTTGAGAATTGTTATGATTATATAGTTTGTTTGACTGATGTGTTGATATGTTACTAACTGACTTTGGTCTAAAGTGGAATAAGTTGACTGTTAGAGGGTTAAGTGAAGGGATTATGTGATGAGGTAATTTGACTGTACTATGAATGACTGTTAAGATGTTTAGAATGGACTGAGGGGAAAATTGTTATTTTCCTATTGGGTAGTTTACATTCCAGGTGTCCTACGGGATCACCACTTTTTATGCATCCTACGGGAGCATTAGACTGATATGTGTTTCTGCAGAACACTAGACTTATTTATGCGTCCTTTGGGGCTTAGACTGATTATGTGTATCCTACGGGGTCACAAGACTGTGATTGTGCAAGTACCCCAATAGGAAGTTTACAGTTTATTTTTTCCCTAGCTAGCCCAATGGTGGGTCTCTTCCTGAGTATGTTTATACTCACCCTTTTATGTTTAACTTTTTCAGGCAAAGGTAACGAAGGAGGCAGACCGGTGAGGGACAAGAAGGAGGCGCGATTTCCATAGGGGATGTCTTCAATTGCTTCCGCTTAATGTTTTGTTTTGTTATTTCTCTTTAGCACTTGAGATTGGTTAGAAAATCTTGTGGTTTAACAGAGTTTATGAACCGATGTTTTGAAAGCTTTACTTTAAAATATTTTGGTTATTTAAAATAGGGCTCGAACTTGAATTTGTTTTCTTTGAGAGTATGATTTCAAACGAATTTAGTATTTTGTGTAAATCAAGGACTTTTGTTGAAATTATGACTTCGACTTAGTTAGAATAGTTGGGTCGTTACAGTTGGTATTGAATCCTAAGTTTTAGGTTCTGTAGACTGGCTTATGATGTAAGTCTGTGCTTTAATGCTTTATATATGATTTTATGAACATGAACTTGCCTAAGTTAAACTAGAATTTACAAAGTGTTTATTGTTTAAGTCTAAAGGAGTTACTGGTGGATATTAGGAAAATGTCGCCATGAAGAGGTGCTTAAAGGGGTGATCGAGTAGGCAGAGGAGTAAGGCGCGATCAATTTAATTGACTGTTTTGTGACTAAAAACTCAAGAACTATGTCATGTTGGTGGTTTTAAAGGAAACTAAATACATAGTTAAGATAAGTTTATTCCAAGCACAATGAATTGTTTTAGAATGGGGTATTGTGGAAAGAAAAGGAAAACTTTAGAGCATAGTTGTCTTGATGTGACCTTACGTGGATTTTTGAGTTTATCATGAATGAAAAGTTACTACTTAGAGTTTGAAAAATGAAATGTAGTGTAATGCAAACAAAGACTGTTAAGCAAGGAGGTAGTTTCTAATCATTCGCTAGAGGCTAGTCCAAGTACACAGATTCTTGAACTATGACTCCACTAAAAGTTATTCCAGCTATCAAGGTTAGTAAGATGCTTGACCAACGTACCTAGAGTGTCTTGACTAGTGTGGTTGACACCAGGGAGGTCGAGGTTTTCTTGTTATCTGAATCAGTGGTGAAAGAGTATTCTAATGTTTTCCTAGAAGAATTTCTAAGATTTCAGCCTTATGGAGAAATTGACTTTATCATTGAATAGAACTAGACATCGTCCCTATATTTAAAGCTTCATACAGAATGACCCCAGCAAAGTTGAAAGATCTGAAAATGCAATTGCAGGAAATGCTTGACAAAGAATTCATTCAACCAAGTGTGTCACCTTGAGGCACACCAGTTTTATGTGTTAAGAAGAGAGATGGGTCGATGCGCTTATGTGCTGATTATAGAAGGTTGAATAAGGTGACTGTTAAGAACAAATATATTTTACTAAGGATTGAGAATTTGTTTGATCAGCTGCAATAAGTCTATGTGTTCTTGAAGATTGAATTACATCCAGGCTGTCCCTTGTTGAGGATTAGAGGCAGTGACATTCCTAAGGCAACTTTTCGTTTGAGATATGTGCATCATGAGTTAATTGTGATGTCTTTTGGGTTGACAAATGCTCCAACAATGTTTATGAACTTGATGAACAAAGTGTTTAATGAATTCTTAAACACTTTTGTGATTGTAATTATTGACGATATCTAGATTTTTCCAAGACAGAGATAGATCATGAGGAGCATTTAGGCATGGGTTCAGAGGCTTTTGGAGTCGACAAATTGTATGCACAGTTTTCAAAATGTGAGTTTTGGAGGAGGCCAAGTATCTTTTCTAGGCCATGTGGTGTCTAGAGATCTCATTTCTATGGACCCTACAAAGATTGAGGTTGTTACCAGTTCACCTCGACCTTTCATAGTTAGTGAGGTTCGTAGATTTCTAAGTTTAGTAGGTTATTATCGACAGTTTGTATAAGACTTTTCTTGCTTAACTACACCATCACCTCGGTTAACCAGGAAAGGGATTTCGTTTGTTTAGAACAAAGCCTATGAGGATAGTGTTCAAAAACTTAAGTAGAAACTTGTATTACACCGGTGCTTACCGTACATGATGGTTAAGAAAGATTCGTAGTTTATAGTGATATGCTTTTAGAAAAGTTTAGATGGTGTTCTGATTTAACAAGGTAAAGTAGTTGCTTGGACTTCTGGTCAGTTAAAGAGCCATGAGCAAAATTATCCAACTTATTATCTGGAATTGACAGTTGTGGTTTTTCATTAAAGATTTAAAGACAAGATTTGTATGGTGAAAAGTTATAGATACTTTCTAACTAAAAGAGTCTGCAATACTTCTTAACTTAGAAGAAGCTGAATATGAGATAGCAGAGATGGTTTGAGTTAGTAAATGACTATGACTGTGAGATATTGTATCATCCAGGTAGGGCAAATGTGGTAGTTGATGCTCTTAGTAGAAAAGGATTACATTCAGCGACACTTATTACCAGACAGGTCCCATTACACCGAGATTTTGAGAAAGTTGAGATTGTAGTATCAATAGGGGCAGTTACTTCACTGTTAGCACAGTTGACAGTGCAACCAACTCTAAGGCAAAGGATTATTGATGCTCATATGGATGATCCTTATTTTATTGAAAGGCGTTGCCTTGTTGAGACGAGGCAAACAAATGGCTTCTCCATATCCTCTGATGGTGGACTTTTGTATGAGAGGCGCTTGTGTGTGTCAGCAAATACTACAGTTAAGACTAATTTGTTGAATGAAGCCCATAGATCTCCATTTTCCATGCACTCTGGTAGTACAAAGATGAATCAGGATCTGAAACGAGTGTATTGGTGACGTAATATGAAGAGAGAAGTAGCAGAGTTTGTTAGTAGGTGCTTAGTGTGTCATCAAGTTAAAGCACCCAGATAGAAACCAGTAGGGTTGGTGCAACCTTTGAGTATACCTGAGTGGAAGTGGGAAAATGTGTCCATGGATTTTATTACAGGGCTGCCTAGAACCCTGAAGGGTTATACACTGATTTGGATTGTTGTAGAAAGGCTTACGAAGTCAGCACATTTTGTTTTGGGAAGCCCACTTATACTGCTAGTAAGTGGGCACAATTGTACTTGACTGAGATTATGAGACTGCACGGGGTACCTATATCCATTACTCCTGACAGAGATGCACGTTTTACTTCCAAGTTTTGGAAGAGACTTCAGACTGCCATGGGTACGAGGTTAGATTTTAGTATAAATTTTCATCCACAGACTGATGGTCAAACTGAACGTTTGAACCAAGTTTTAGAGGATATGCTACGAGCTTGTGCATTAGAGTTTCCAGGTAGTTGGGACTCTCACTTGCATTTGATGGAGATTGCCTATAATAATAGCTTTCAGGCTACTATTGGTATGGCATCGTTTGAGGCATTATATGGTAAATGTTGTAGAACTCCTGTTTGTTGGAGTGAGGTTGGTGAACAAAGGTTGATGGGTCCTGAGTTAGTTCAGTCTACTAGTGGGGCTACTCAAAAGATTAAAGCACGTATGCAAACAGCACAGAGTAGACAGAAAAGTTATGCTAATGTGAGATAGAAAGACCTTGAGTTTGATGTGGGAGACAAAGTGTTCTTGAAGGTGCCTCCTATGAAGGATGTTATGATTATATAGTTTCTTTGACTGATGTGTTGATATGTTACTAACTGACTTTAGTCTAAAGTGGAATAAGTTGACTGTTAGAGGGTTAAGTGAAGGGATTATGACTGTTAAGATGTTTAGAATGGACTGAGGGAAAAATTGTTAGTTTCCTATTGGGTAGTTTACACTCTAGGTGTCCTACGGGACTACCACTTTTTATGCATCCTACGGAAGCATTAGACGGATATGTGTTTCTGCAGAGCACTAGACTGATTTATGCATCCTTCGGGGTTAGACTGATTATGTGTATCCTACGGGATCATAAGACTGTAACTGTGCAGGGTACCCTAATAGGAAGTTAACAGTTTATTTTTCCCCTAGCGGGTCCAGTAGTGGGTCTCTTACTGAATATGTTTATACTCACCCATTTATGTTTAAATTTTTCAGGCAAAGATAACGAAGGAGGCAGACCGGTGAGGGACAAGAAAGAGGCGCGATTTTCAAAGGGGATGTCTTCAATTGCTTCTGCTTAATGTTTTGTTTTGTTATTTCTCTTTAGCACTTGAGACTGGTTAGAAAATCTTGTGGTTTAACATAGTTCATGAATCGATGTTTTGAAGCTTTACTTTGAAAGATTTTGGTTATTTGAAATAGAGCCCGAACTTGAATTTATTTTCTTTTAGAGTATGATTTCAAATGAATTTAGTATGTTGTGTAAATCAAGGTCTTTTGTTAAAATTAATGACTTCGACTGAGTTAGAAAAGTTGGATCGTTACAAGTTGTGTCTTTTTTCAGATATTTTTTTTTCTTTTTGGACAAAGCTTTTGTTTGGTTTTATATGGGTATATTAAAAATACCCTTCTACTTTATTTCTTGCTTTAAAGAATTTTACTTCATAGAAAAAAAATGGTAGAAATCTAGTAAAAGGAACAACAAGAATTTGGTATTATTCTTCAAGAAACAAAGGAAGAAAGTATTGCATTCATATATTGAGTGATATATACTATGTGAACTCAAGTCTTGTTTTTACCTTTTGAACTTACAAAGTGAGTAGCACTTTTTTTTAAAAAAATTTTTAAAATTTTTTTTAAAATTTTTTTTTATGGTTGTGACCTTGAAAGGGAATTATGCAATAAAGTGTAGTGAAAAGATATAGTTGTGAGCTGCTTAAATTAAAGTTTTTAAAAACTAAAGTCTCTTATTCTGTCTACATATATTTTCTTGTTTATCTTATATTGTTTTCTAACTCAAATCATCTTTTTTAATCTCTGCTTAGTTACAAGGCCATCTTCAAATGGGTTGCTGCTTCAAATGGATTGTCATTTCAAAATTTCAAGCATTTAATGTTGTTCCAAGCAAAATGGATTTGTAAATAAGTAGTATTGTATCATTAAAAATCTTAATTATGTCTAATCATTACTATTACAAAATGTTTTGCACTGTGCTAGATAATGTTAGTAATCTATATTTATCATCTTCTTACTATAAAAAGAAATGATTTGTTGGTTTGTCGATGGTTTTAGAACACATGAAGTGCCGTCATTAAAAACAACAATGGTCTTCAATTTGGGGGCTTTTAGTAAATGCTTCAATAGTAAGGCAGACTCCTTTGTTTTCAACCTCAAATGTCTCATATTGTGAAAAGATAGTTCATTATAGGACGAAATGACCTTGTAAAACAAACAAGTTCAAAGTTAACTAAGAAAGATGTTGGTGATGAGATGATATTAATCACTAAAACAGACCCAATCAGTGGAAATAGAACCTCCTAGACCACATTATTAAACCAAATGGGTGAAGTAAACTTAATGTATTATTCATAAATTCAGTAATTTGATAAAACTCAAAAGATGAAGAACTTTGAAAGATCTTCGTTTGGATTCCTCGTCGTCATATTTGAATGAGGAGGAGGAGGAGAAAGAGTTGTAATCAAAGTTGAGAGTGGGGATGAGAGTCCAAAGGGTTTTCCATCATTTAGAGAGAAGACAATTAGTTTGGACAACGAATTTTGTGTTCAAGGTGGAGAGAATGTGATGAAGAAGAGTGTCTGGAAGAAGGCTAATTATGTCGTCTTTCATTTTTCTTCAATTTTTCACGTTAGTATCATATTGGTTATTGACCATTGGAGAGGGTGGTTGGTTAGACCGTCGTGTAAGGATAGAAACTACTTTGAATATCAAGGAAATGGGATGCGTTGAAGACAAGTTTGGATTTGCATAGTATTCTCCTATTTGCATAACATCTTTCCATTAGTTTTCTTCTATTTTTTGTTTTTGAAAACATAAAAATGAAAATTTACAAACTAAACATCTTGAGCTATAATTTCTTAAAATATATGAAATGGAATCTATAAATATATATAAAATAAATGCAGTTAATTAATCTAAAGTTATACGTCAAGCTTTTAACATCAGGTTTAGCTAGAGGGCAAATATAGATAGTCTGCACAGTAGAGTGAAAAAGAAGAAAAAGAACACAGCACTTTGATAACTCAGTTCGGCAAAGACACGACCTACATCTGGGGAGCTCTCATGCCCGGACAGAGAATATTATTAAGATTCAATACTTCTGTAACACATGACTAGTTACATAAATTTATTTGTTAATGCAAACTACAGTAACAACATTCAGACTCCCCCTGAATTATGTATGAATCTTCTCGAGTTACTTTCAGGCTCCCCCTGAATTATGATCTGAACATGTTAACTCGAATGTACTTCTTAATATTCTCTAGTATCACCATGTGTATATTCTGTACACAGTATCCACATTAGAATTTCTGCAGAACCATTACGAACCTATTTGAAAGTAGTCGCTTCCAACAGTTTCAGACTTCTTTTCTTTACTTAAGTCGATACCTTTACAGCAGCGTCGTTCAAAAAAAAGCACCGTCATAATCTTTACTTGGCATATAAATATTAGTCCATATCATTTCCCCTTTTCACGAGAGAATCACAACTACTTTTATTATCATGGATATCGTTAACTACTTTCCATATTTTAATTGACAAAAATATTATTTTATCAATCTAGCACTCTAACAATCTCCCCCTTTTTTGTCAATCATTCTGAACACTTCTTTTTCTGAGCAATACCCAATCCAACAGTTCATCATAATAACGAACAAACATAGCCAGAACATAAATCTCAACTGTACACAGCAGAAACACAACAGTACGCAGCAGAGCCCATAACCAACTATTATCCCAGACAACCATAAACATATTATCTTTCTTCAGAGAACCACAAAAACAGGTTTACAGCACAGGACTACATCAGGATTATAACATACGGTCCCTTTTCTCCATTACAAAAACGACAGAGGGAAGAAAATATTAAACATCAAGTATTCTCCCCCCCATTTTAGTCACAAAAAGGAGTGTATCAGTGAGCAGATGAAAAGGACGGCATCGAGCGTAAGCTGATGAGAAGAGCATCAATTTCTATTTTTCTATCCTTCAGTAATGAGATTGTGGAACCCAGGGCCCGAGATTTCGCTTCAAGCGATGCCACAACTCGGGATATATCCAAACCATAGGTAGCAGAGGGGCTAGGCCGAGCAAACGAACTAGCACCAGTGGGGTAATCAGATATGTCAATGTCAGCTACATAAGATCCCTGAAACAGCCTATAGCTTAGGGAAATAGTCCTTGGACGAGGGCTGAAAGCATCCAGAGGCCCCAAGATATCAGGGTGCAAATGAAGCAGCAGTCTAGAGAAAAAGCGAGGCAAAGCAATAGGAATCTTAATACCAAAGGTACCTACATGATGGAGCAGCTGATTATATAGGAAGAGACCAGCATCGACAGGTGCACCAGACCCGACCCTATATATAAAGGTACCCAAGGGAGCTGAGACACTGGAAGTATGAGAAGACAAAAACCAATTTGCGATGCCAATCTTATGTAGGATTGCATACTTCACACTGAGAGCTGCTGTAGAAACGCCAGATGAAGGCCAAACAGTTATAGTCCCACCAGTAAGTACTGAAGCCAATTGACTGATAGGTGGATCCACCAAAGAAGGAGTAGACACAGCCGGCTGTCCCAAATATTGATTGATCACTGTAGGAGAAAGGCCGATGTGACGCCCACGGACGTGAACCACTTGGTAATTCGAGCTACTGGGATCATCAAAGTCAGATGGCAGATTGGCAATTACCTCTCTGATCAACTGAGGATAGAAAGGTCCCACATCTAGAATGGTCCAAGAGAGACCTGTTTGAGATATGAGGGTCATAATGGCACTGCACGATTGATGTTGATCCGATACATTGACTTCATCGACCATCAGTTGTTGAACAACAAATTTCCATCGTTAGACGTTCTCCTCATGATCGAATGATATACCGTCAATAGGAACAGATGGCACATTGCAAGGAAGGTGTCGCCTTTCTGTTTTGATAGTTACTCCACGCGGTTCAGTATATTGAGGAGGTGGAGGAGGAGGTTCAGAGGCAGCAGGAGGAGACTTACTCAATGATGAAGAACTGGGAACCGTCGGAGGAAAACTGATCGATAGAGCGACAGGCACTGAAGGAGGAGACGAATCAGGAGGAAGTGAATTATGAGTCGAAGGCTCATTCCCAGAAAACAATGTAGATGTAGTCATATGAGGACTAGGAATATATGATGGGGATTCAGACGAACCAACAACTGGCGTGGGTGTAACATTGGGATGATTAGGTAAAACAGACGGTGATGGAGAATTTCGATCCCCACTGGGAATAGTGGACTTGATAGAAGTCGCACCCTTGGTTTTAGCCCGCAGTAGTATGACCAATGGAACGTGATCAACATAATCAAAATGTGAAGATGAACTTGAAGTCATGGCAACTGGTTCATCGTGACTGGTTGAAGAACTGTCAGAACTAATGGTAAGTGGAACTTTTCCACGATCTGCCATGCGTATATAAGGCCGGCGAATGGGGACACTCTTAAACCATTTACCTCTCATCCGAACCCCATGCATGTTGGTGCTAGGAGGACCAACAGACGATTTCTCAGGGGCACCACGCCGTGTACTCACCATGTTTCAGTGTAGGAAAGCGAAGAAGGAATACAGAAAGTGAATCTTCAAGACTGAACGATGAAGGAATACAGAAAGTGAACCTTCAAGACTTCTTGTGTTTTTCGAACTTTTGAATGAAAAGCTCGCTTCCCACCGAAGAAGCTCAACCAAAATCTCTAAAAGTGTGCCGCCCTCTGAGGTTTAATTAATAGAAGAGTCAAGACTGGGCCTGTCCCATTGTAACAATAATTAGAGCCCAAAAAATATGTGCTTATGATGAAAAATGGCATACTCCCAATTCAGTCTGTAAATGCTCAAATGATTTAGAATCCAGTGGCTTCGTAGAAATGTCAGCTAACTGCAAATTGGAACGTATGTGTAAGAGTTTAATCACTCGAGCATTCACCAATTCCCGAATAAAG
>JBBPDI010079423.1:0-14294 GCA_037974545.1 Cucumis variabilis | reverse complement strand
ACAGTGTTGGGAGGAATGGAACGATGGCAAACATCACAGCCCCATCAATGAACTCCACAAATACAGATTCTTCTGCCACTATTTTTGAGTATAATATTTTAAGTTGTGCAGTGATGATGGTCGGAGCGCTGCTTGGGAGTTTCATTTGGTTGTAGACATATGATTGTGCATTAGAAAGTGCTTTTGCAGTTTTTTCTTTTTCTATTTTGAATTTTTGAATTTTTTTTTAGGATGATCCATTAGTGCGATGAGTGTATTCTCTCGCATAGTGGTGAGATGATGGAGTAGGTTTTAGGCTGTTCTCTCTTCCTCTATTCAATTTTGTACAAGTCAAGATGGAGTTGAGAATTTGAATTCTATTAGGTTATTACCTCCTTACTAAAAACATGTAACATTTTTTTCTGCTTTGGGAATCAGAGCCTTATTATTACCATTCTTTAGTTGTAGTATAAAATTCACATTTCATTTGAATTTTAGTTGTAGTATAAAATTGACATTTCATTTGAATTTTTGTGCAGTTCATTTTTTTTAGCAAAAGTATCCGTTGATTTAATTTTTAATTCTAACCTTAAATGTATTATTAATTTTTTATAGAACTAAATTTCAAAACTTTGATGTTTTATATTATAAAAACTAAATTTGTTAAATGATAAGAAAACTAAATAATTTCATTCATATAAAAAAAATTAAGGAAAATGTTAATTTAAATCTTGAACCTTAGGAGTTGCATCAATTTAAACTTTAAACTAATAATTATATCATAAATTTTAAACATTGGAGTTATACGAATTTAAACCTTAAACTAATAGTTATATGGGTTCTAGGGCTTCATTTTTAGAGTCGTACGGATGTCTAGGTAGCTGTTGGGTAGACTGTTGGGATTCTGTATGCTTGGAGGGGAGGAATACTCAAGGTTTTCTTTTTTAGTGTCGATTGAGCGTTAGAGTGCCATTGGGCAGACCGACGAGGACCAAAGGGAAGGAGAGCGAAGGTGTCAGAGCGAGGACTGTGGAAAATGATGATATAGACGAAGCAAATAGGGATCTCCAAAATGGGTGGTGGATAAATTTTGGGTAAACAAATCAATTGGGAGATTTTCTTATGAATAATGCCCAAAATTTGGTGGTTGGGAGGACATGTTTCATTTGAAAGAACAAGAAGAAATATGTTCATATGCAAATTCCAAAAATCTAGAGACAAAAATAGAGTTTTCAAAAGAAGGACTGTGAGTTTCGACAATACCCTGCTTTTGTTTGAAGATTCGAAAGAGCTCAATTCTTTCTCAGATGTGCAGTTCAGGTATTGCTCCTTTGGGGTTCACTTTTATAAACTCCTTATTGTCTGTTATGTAAGAAGTATGCAATGGCACTGACTTGACTAACTCGATAGGATCTTTTAAGGGACTAAATGAGAACAAGGCAGGGAGATTTGGTGGGAAAACTTTAAGAGTTAGAGTAAAGATTATCCTCCCTCTAAAATATGGAACAAACATTAAGCTAGGTGCGATGGTAGAGGAAAGGTGGATACCTGTTTCTTATGAAAAGTTGCCAGACTTTTGTTACAATTGTGGTAGGGTGGGTCATATTGCACAAGAGTGTGAGGAGGTTGATGATGATAGTGAATGGGGCGAAAATATGGGATTTGGCTGAGAGAGTCACATAGAAGTAGGTGCACAGTGAAACAAAAATGAGAGAAAGGAAGAAACCAATCAACCAAAGTAGAGGTAGGGGAGGAGAAAAGGGTACTGAAGATTAAAAAAGTGACAAAAGCCCAAGGGACGTTGATCTGCAAATGAAGGAAAATCATTCTCTTAAAGAAGATAAGGATCATTCCATAGAAAGAAGGGGGAATCAATATATGGTTGGGGAAAAGGAAATGAAAGTTGAAGAGAACCAAAATGCAAAAGGTGAATGAAAGGAAAACTTAGAGGATCAAATTTCTGTTTTGGAAACATAGCGAATTCCGTAGATGAGGGAGAAAATGCAATGATGGTGTAGGAGAATAAGGGTGATGAACTTTTGATATCGATTGAAAATATTATTCATTATCTTTTGGAATTCGGACGGAGCATTCTTTAATCTGAATGGCATGACATTCCATTGATATTGTCCAAATGGAACATTGAAGGCCGTTTTGTAATGGTCATTTGGATGTATCTAGATCTGCTAAAATCCAGACTTCATGTCGAACTTTGAGAAGACTTTTGCTAGAGTGATTCTCTTAAGCAAGTTTTGGTGATTAGGAATTGGATACCTAATATAATCCATTTGAGAACTTTGTTGAGGGGCTTGTAATTGATGACAAGTCTTGGGACACCACGCTCTTTTTTGTCCTGGTTGTTGACATAAAAGCCCGAGCACGACCATGAGCTTTTTGATAGGCTGATAAGTCCCTTTTTTAGAAGATCTGTTATTTCATTTGTACAGATTTTAATCAGATCTTTGTTCATTTGAATGGGCCGAGCCTTTGTAGGAATTTGAGCCTCTTTGAATTCATCAACATATGGTAAGGTTACCATGTGTTTCTTTCGATCCCAGAATGCATTTGGGAGACTTGAACAAATTTCTTTTTCAAGCTTCTTTTGGAAGCTCTGGATTTTGATTTGAACTGATGGCTTGTTTATTTGAGAAGCCACCTTACACGTCTTGACTTCGTCTTAAAGGAATTTAATTTGTTTTTCCTTCCTGCGATGCGATTAATGAATTGATGAATTTCTTCTTCAATGTTTGAAATGTACTTAGGAGTTACTGGATGAGTAAACTCAAAAGTAATTTCTTTGTCGAACTTCTTTGAGATAATTCTCTTATCAGTAACATGAAAAGGATATAATTGAGTTAGGAATGGAGTTCCTAAAATGATTCCTTCATTAAGGTTCTTAACCAAAATGAATGTGTTAACAAGGCACACGTCCCCTTTACAAATGTGCACCTTTGATAACTTGAACTGGATGTTGAGGAGATTTCCGTTGGCTCCACTTAGAGACTCCTTTGTTTTTTCAAAATATCTAGAAGGAACAAGTCCTTCTTTTATGACATTTTGATCTGCTGCCGAATCAATGAGCGCGAGAGCCTCGAGTTGAAAGTCTTTTACTTTAAAGACTATTTTTTACATTCATTTTTTATTTTGGACCTTACTGATATAATTAATACTGTCGGTTTCTCCAGGTTCTTCGATCAGCAATGGCTTTCTTGTAAATTTTCTTTCAGGATTGGTTGAGGAGGTTCCTGGAACTTCTTTTAAAATTTGAATTTCTTGTAATGCCTGGAAGGCTTGCTCAAGAACTATGAGTCGTTGCTTATTGATCACAACTTCTCCTTTGGTAACCTTTACTTTATGATGAAGGTCTTCAATTTGAATTGGTTTCTTTGCTTCTCCTTTGATTCGATTCAAAATATCTTGAAACGAATATATAATTGGACTTTGAATCATTTTTGGAGAATTCTGTTTTTCGATGCTCTACCTAAGATTGAGGAGGCAGGATTGCTTAGAACTCTCATCGGGTATTTGATCAATGAGATCAAAAAGAGTTTCTTGCTTATGAAATTTATATGATCAGAACATTTGCTGGCACATTTTTCTGTGCAAGAAATTACTCCTTCGTCTTCGCTTGAATCACTTTGAGAGTAGAAGGCATCTTCAATAGAGGATCCTTCATTATTGAGAATGTTGACAATATCTTCTTCTGAGGAGGACTCAGTTTGAGAAGAAGTATCATCATCTGACCTTATGGCATAAAAAAGAGATTGTCTGGTTTCTTCGTCCATAGTCATGGCATTGATTTTGTCTTTCAAATGACAACGATTGGTGTAATGACCTTTGCGATTGCATTTGAAACATACGCCGCTGGTTTTTGAAGAATAAAGTTTTTTGCCTTTATATCTATTGTAGTATTTCCTCTTCCTTCGAGGGAATTCAGGATCTTTACTTTGCTTCGGCTAAAGAGTCGTTTGGAAGAAGATTTTTTCTTTTTCCTCTTTTCTTCCTTCAGTCCTTGGTTGAGACCGTATTGTTTGCAAAAGGTTCCCATTCCTTTCTGTAGTCGGAATCGTTAATCACCTTTGTAGTATGCTTATTCTCTGTGCATAGATTAATGCATAATGCTTGAATTGTGGCTGATATATCACCGTAAGTTAGTTCATCCCAATCAATTTTCTTGGTAACTGAATTAGTTGCCACTGTTTGATAGAATTTTTTAGAAATGTAATGCAGTAGTCCTTTGACAAATTTTTGCTTCCAGATGTCGGCTTCGCATGTTATCGGGTACAAAGACGTGCCATGAAAGTATCTTTATACCATTTGTATCTGCTCATCTTGTGACATCGTAGTCCAAGTAGGGATTCAGTCGCAAGATTGAAATGGATTTGGGTACTACCAATGAAATGTTTTGTCGTCGTGTAGATCAATTGGTTGACCATATCCTATTTGTCGACTTGGATAGGAGCAGAAGCATTTTCTGTTTTGACAACTGTTCTTGTAGCAGTCGTGATATCAATCATGCTCAGTAAGTTGATTGTGTCACTAGCTCCTTAGGTTTCCAGTGAAACCTGAAATGAGAATTTGAGCTGTTTCGAGAATCGTTTTTTTGGCGCTATAAACAGAGGCAGCTAGTAACATTTCTTGAAAAGTATTTATTATTTGAGCTTCAGAATATCCATCGATATTCCATGTGACTAGGGACATACCATCATAGGTATGTTTCCATGATGAAGATCATCCAATCCTAGATCAGGGGGCGATGGTTGAGGGTAATGATTTTTCATATCTTCCCATTGAGCTACTGGAAGAATCTTCGAAGTAGATGCTTGTGGCAAGGAATCTTTTATAATCATGTTGATTCCTTTTGGATTCTCAACTTTACTTGTTGAGGTTTCTTGTTTTTCCATCGGTGTTGTTGACCCTTTAGGATCTTTGTTGATGGAAATAGCGGCAAGGCGCTTGTTGATTTTAGCCAGATAGTCTAAAGCATCGTCTTTGAGTCGACCAATATTAAAGCTCTTAGGCTGAAAAATCAGTTGATTTGGGTCAATTTGGGGAATCTCAGGGTTCTTGTTACCTTTTTGAAGACCTGGATTCTCTATTCTTTCTACTGTTTTGGAAACTGTAGAAAGGACTTTGTTGGTATGATTTAATTGATGTTGAATGTTCTTGATTTCACGAACTCCAACCTTTTTAACCTTGTCTTCGTTGATGGTCTTGTAAGGGGAAGAGACCATCTTGATGGCAGGGATTACTGGATGAGGAAAATAAGCTTCTTCTTCAGGAGGATAGTTAGAAGCTATTTCTTTACCCTTTGCAGTAACCCAAACGACTGATCCTTTGATCATCTCAACTTGGCCATCTGCTTCGAGTTTTTTTGACAAGAGCTTCATTTCTAGCTCATTCTTTTTGCTTCATACCTTCGATGAAGTTTGGCATGGGGAGAAAAGGTTTTCTAGTCTCCGTTGGAGCAGCAAGCCACATATCAATGTATTTGTTGTAATGTTCTTTGAAGCATCAACGTCGTTGTTGTTGGAAATAACGTTAATCTAATTGTAGACTGGTTCAGTTCTCCTTTCCATGTTAGGTTGGGTAGGAGAAAGAGATTCATCTTCTTTTTCATAGTGCACATTGAGGATTGATTTGGAGAAATCCACCGATGCTCTTGTTGACTCAGATCTTCTAAGAGTATCTGTATAAGACCTTTCTGATCTGATTGAAGATGTACTTGGACGGCTACTTAAAATCTCACTTATTTTGGGATATGAGATTTCAGTATTAAATTGGACTTCGACGTTTCCATCAGGAAATTCGATAATTGATGCCTCTGTTCTATTTCTTCTTATAGGGGCAGTTTCTCCTTCCAGCTTCCAAATGGGATTCTTTGTAAGTTCATCCCATGTAAGAGTTCTTAGAATAGTCATGGAGGACTTTTCTATATTGACTTCCATAAGCATAGTATATCCCTTTGGAGAGATTCCTAATGCTTTAGGAGATAGGTTTTTGTGCATCAATTTGAAATAGATGCGGTATGAAATGGCAAAAGGAAGTGATCCGTTCTTCAGCTCAAGTCCTTGTGAATGAACATAAAGGGTTAAAGAGTCCATGATGTTTTTATCTTGAAAAGAGATGGTAAGACCAGGTTTGCAGTTGAAATAGACTGGTCCTTGTTCCATATTTGACTGAACAATCCCTAACAAAGAGGGAGTGAATCTAAGATGCCTTTTGTCTCTTAGAGCAAGGTACATAGGAATGTCTAAACCTTCTCTAAAAAGTGGTTTTAAGGCAACTTGAACACATTCGATATGGAGGTATCTGTATTTTTCTTTAACTTTGAAGAGAGCTTCTTCAGGAAGAAGTTTGATAGCAGTGAATTCGTCTTTCATTGCTACGTTTTCTTTAGTGATGACGATAACATCTTGCTGAGAGAAATTGAAGGTATTTATTTTATATGCCTGGCTTGGTTCCATCTTTGGAATGGACCAATTTTTGAGACGGTTTTCAACTTAAGCCAGATGGGCCTCGGCTGTGTTATGATTAGCAATAATTTTTGAAAGACCATCGTTTGATCTTGAAACTTTCTGGTTAATTGATGAAGAAGAAGAGGTCGTGTCAATAATAGATGGAGAGTGCGGAGAGAGTTTGGAGAGTAGTTTGGAAAGCATGGAGAGAAAGAGAGGGAGACAGTGAATCCATTGGATTATTGATGATGAACTTGGATTCTTTATGATATTACTTTCTTTTATGAAAACAGATTTATGTTTAAACAATAATAAGATTTTTGATCGATCAATCAACTCTAAACTTGAATATCCTCATGGTTATATTACAAATCCTAAAAGAACTCGTTCTAATCTTGAAGGTTCACCACTCCTTTATCAAGATCTTTAGAGCTTATTCTTTTAAGATTTATGTATCAAACCACTGAATAAACTAAGTCGAGGAGAGATACCCAATCTTATTATTCTTTAGACAAAATTAGAAATCATAGAAGAAAATAGTTACCATTAAGAAATCCTAGAATATCATCCTTCCTCCTCCAGATTCAGAGAGGGGGATTACTCTATGAGAGAGAAAGAAAAAAGATAAGTAAAATGTGAACTATGGCTCTGATACCATTGAAGGTCGGATGCCAACTGCTACAATAGTGAAAATTAATAATTGCAAGTCAATTATTAATTATTAGTTTTCACTATAAATAGCAGTTGGCATCCGACCTTTAATAATTAATAATTGACTTGTAATTATTAATTTAACTATTGTCTTCACAGTCGTTCCAACAATAATTGAGTACAGGATCAAAGATTTTCAGAATGGCCGATAGGATAGGACCCCTATCTTGGCTTTTTCTGAGAATTTTATCTTTCTTTTGAAAAATTAAATATACGATAGGATTTGTGGGACAGGACCCCCACTAATTCTTATCAAGAAAGAAAATAATTAAAGATGGATGTGATATGTCTGCTAATATTAATTTCTTCATTTGAAGACTTGTTGGAGACGATAATGATGTCACCCGATTGTCTTCTGATTGGCGTGGATTATGATTCCTAACATATCGATCGTATAGGCGTAATCTTATGCGTTGTAGAATACTTAGCTCCACAGGTTGGTCTTACTTCGGCTACCCCGCCTTGCTGCCAACGAAGCACCCATCTACATTCATGATCTTGGCCTAAGGAGATATAGGAATCCTTCTGGAAATAATCCCATTCAGAGTTTAATCCTTAACATTAACCGCGCAGCGTGAGGCTGGTGAATCCTCTTCAGAAGTATGCCATCTTCGTCATAGAGTTTTCTCTTTCAAATGCTTTTTTACGAAAATCTTGAATTAGCAGACTGTTAAAACGACGATAAGATCGGAATACAATGATCTTATCTAAATAAATGCGAGAAATTTAAACAAATTAATTTACAGTAATTTACAATAATAAACACTTGAAAAATTTATACTAAACACTTGAAAAACCACAGATTTGGACTAGTAAGGTTGAGTGTCGAAAAATGGGTCGTTGATGTCGTATCATTCATAAGGGTCGTTACTGTTTATGAGATCATCGACATCGTTGACTGAGGCAGGAGAGAGGCTTCTGCCAGAACAATGTCTTCATCGTCGAAAAGATTTACCACGACATTGTTGACAACATTGTTGAATTCCTGTTGTCTGCTAGTTCCTGCGAGGGTTCACATGACTGTATTCTTTGTAAGGAGAAAGGCTTCATCCTCTTATCTGGTCATGTCTTGGAGATGAATATTGGCTTTGAACCAATCTTTCATAGTATTGACATCAAGGTGAGAATAATTAAACTTTTCCCACCACTCGATCTTGAGAGATTTACTCAGGGCTTTGAAGTTTCTGCTAGGTCCTAGCTGGAAGTTCCAGTAGAAGATTCAGGGTATTTGAAAATATAGAGCAAATCTAAACGTCTTAGAAAGAGGAGTCGGATATATGCTATTTTGAAAAATGTGAAAAGAACGTTGAATCTCTACCGGAAAAATCTCATCAGAGAGACCAAAGTAGCTCCAGCAATTTTGAAACCAATTTAGAAAGTGCATCTTGTAAGCTTGCTTACAAAATGTCACGAAATGTAACTGTTTATGAGATCATCGACATCGTTGCCTGAGGCAGGAGAGGAGGCTTCTGAAGTTTGGGTCTTTTTTTACTCGTTTTAGGAAAAAAAATTAATAAAACTCTTTTTAACTCATTTACAAAAAAAAAAGTTAATAAAATCTTTTTTAACTCATTTTAGGAAAAAAAGAAATTAATTTGTTTTAAATAAAATCTTTTTTCTATTTATTTTAGGAAAAACAAATCATTTCTTTTTTTACAAAGTCTCATAATATCTTATTTCTATTATTTTAGGAAAAAATAAAATTTATTTTATTAACTTAATTTTCAATTTTAATTTTATTCTTATTATTTTTTCTAATTTGTGGCACTCAGATCTATAAATAGGGATTTTTGTCATTTGGAAAATGGAAAGAAAGATTCTTAGAGAAAAAAATTTCTTTAAAGAAAGTTTGTGGAGAAAAAATTCGTTGGAATAAAGAAAATCTTTAGAGGGAATCTCTGCGAAAAAAGAATTCTTGGAATAAAATTTCTGCAAAATGTAAGTTTTTCTTGTTTATTTCATTACCTTATTGTCTTTATTTTTTCTTTCTTCTCTTTACCTTAAGCAAATCAAATTTCACGTTCAAATAAACTTAGTTGGAGGTTGCATTTGGTAGACATTTACTCCTAAAGAACCGCACTTTATAGACAAGTAATTTTCTTGGATATTTGAATCCTTATTTTTATTTTTATTTTCTTTAAAAGATAGAGATAAGAAAAAATGTGTAAGTAAGATTTTTTTATTTTTTTTGCTATTTTTTACTTTTATCGTTATTCTTCTTTTAAAAAAGAAAGAATTTTAGTATTTTTAACTTATTATTATTACTATACTTATACTTTATTATTATTATTATTAATATAATTATTATTATTATTATTATTAATAAAAATAAGGATTCAAATCTCCAAGAAAATTACTTGTCTATAAAGTGTGGATCTTTGGGAGTAAATGTCTACCAAATGCACCCTCCAACTAAGTTTATTTCAATGTGGAATTTGATTTGCTTAAGGTAAAGAGAAGAAAGAAAAAATAAAGACAATAAGGTAATGAAATAAATAAGAAAAACTCACATTTTGCAGAAATTTTATTCCAAGAATTCTTTTTTCGCAAAGATTCCCTCTAAAGATTTTCTTTATTCTAACGAATTTTTTCTCTACAAACTTTCTTTAAAGAAATTTTTTTCTCTAAGAATCTTTCTTTCCATTTTCCAAATGACAAAAGTCCCTATTTATAGATCCGGGTGCCACAAATTAGGAAAAAAATAATAAGAATAAAATCAAAATTTAATATTATTTTAATAAAATAAATTTTATTTTTTCCTAAAATAATAGAAATAAGATATCATGAGACTTTGTAAAAAAAGAAATGATTTATTTTTTCCTAAAATAAATAGAAAAATATTTTATTTAAAATAAATTAATTTCTTTTTTTCCTAAAATGAGTTAAAAAAGATTTTATTAACTTCTTTTTTTTTTTGTAAATGAGTTAAAAAGAGTTTTATTAATTTATATTTTCCTAAAATGATTGAAAAAAAATTTATAATTTACTTTTTTTCCTAAAATGAGTAGAAATAAGTTAAATGGAATATTAATAAAGAATTTTTTTTTTCTAAAAGAAATAAATAAAATTTGATGTTATAAAAAAATTTCTAAAATGAATTCATTTTTTTAATGATTAGATATGTTTAAAGAATAAAAAAATATATTATTATTAGAAAAAATATTCTTTTTTCTTAAAGAAAATAATAAAAAGATGTAGGATAAAATTAGGTAGCTACATAGGGTTTGGAGAATCCCCAAACGCTCCGAGTCCCTGGACATGAAGTCAAAAGGGTTATTCCCCAAATTGTGTTCATTTTATAAATTATGTGTGACTCTGGCATCAGTGAAAAAGGTTAAAAAATGGGATTGGTTTCAATTATTACTTTGGGGTGCCAAGTAGAGGGAACAGTGTTGTTCGACACTTTTGTGAAACAACAATTTGCGTGTTACGATATCATCTTTTTTCTTAGGCCATATCAATGCTACCATTAAGGAGAATGTGAGTAGGTGGAGATTCACATGATTTTATAGTAGTCCAACAAGAGATAAGTGAGTGGATTCGTGGAAGCTTTTGAATAAATTAATTGAGAATGTGAGCCTTCCATGGATTATTAGAGGAGACTTCCACTACTACAAATTTGGGTTTTAACAACACAAAATTTGCATCATAAAGTGTTTCAATGATACAATTTTTGGGTCATTGAAGCTTCTGTCAAGAAATGCTATTTAATGGCACTTTGAAGAATGTGTTGTTAAAGATGCTTAGATGACACCAAGATTGTGTCATTCATATCCTTACCTCGATGCAATAAATATGTCATTGTTATCTATAACTCAACACCAAGCGCATAATTCTTGTAAAAAAAAGTGATTTCACATGTTCGGTCCAGCTTACGCGCACTTCAATTAATCTCACGGGACAACTCACCTGACACCTGACACTACAGGATTTAGGTATGAAGAAAACTCGTAGGACATTATTTCTAGGTTTGTGGCTACCATGGATTGAATTCATGAGCTCTTAGTCAATGTTTTTAACTTTTTACCACTAGGTCAATCCATGATGGTTACGAAATTGTTCCTGTTTAATAAACCCCTATATATCGATATTTATTTGACATCGTTATTTTTCAAGTCATAACACATATTTTTTTACATATAAATGATGGATATAAATAAATTAAATACACGATTCACCTTACCCACATATGTTGAGAAAGATTTTTTATTGATAATAAAAAATGTACCTTACATTGTCGATAAAGGTTTTACAATAATCCAAAAGATAAATTAATCGTAATATATATATGTTTGTGACCTAATCTAATCAAACTAACTCATAAATGGACTTGATCAATCTCATGGTCCACGAATTCTTCAACTACTTACAAATTTGGTGAGCTCCTTCAAACTGTGGGCGAAGAGCTTTTGATGAAGAGGAAAATTCATAAAGAGCGTTTACGAGAGAGAGGGAAACGTCGCCAGAGAGAATTTGCGAGAGAGAAAGACAGTAGTGACGTGGGATAAAGTAAAGGTTTTTTTTTCAGACGTGGTTCACAAGAGGGATGAAAGCGTCAAATTAATTTTTTTAAATCAAAAAGCATACGAATGAAGAAAGATATTGATTTTTTATTAGGATAATTTTTAATGACACATAATTTATGTCGTTAATTAACGACGCAAAAATTGTGTCAAGAAAATTGTGTCACGCAAACTTTCACATTTTTATTTTAACGACACATTTTATTTCTTTCCAGCCCTTTTTTCTTGATTTCAAGTGTCATTAAAACTCGTATTTCTAAATAAATTTATTCGACGACAATTACTAGATTGGTGAGTTCAAAGATGAAGGCTTGTTGTGACGGCAAAGACGACAGTGGCTAGAGTATGGAATCGACGATGAGTGACAGAAAATTAGAAGGCAAGGATTCTTCAAAACGATGTCGTAGCCCACTCTGTTCGATGAGATTTTTTTTGTGTTTTTGATAGAGAGAGAAAATAAAAATTTGCGTTAAGGCTTCGTTCGACAACAATGTTTTTGCTGAAAAGAAAATTTGAGGTGTTTATTTAGTTTTAATTGCGTGAGGGAAAGAATTAAAAAAAAATTAATTTGAAGTTTTTTCATTTGGAAAATTTTTTAATGACACAAAAAAATTGTCGTTAATTAACAACGCAAAAATTGTGTCAAAACAAATTACCTCACTTCACCTTTTTTTTTTCAACGACACATTATCTTGATTAGTATTGTCATTAAAACAAGAAAAAAGAGGCGACTCAAATAGAAACCAAAATTAAATTAATTGTTTCAGAAAAATTTGGGATAGTCGTGCTCTCCAAGATCCTAGGTGGAATGGTGACATGTTTACTTGGAGACAGAATATCAATCGTGAGATTGGACCACTTCCTCATCAATAGTGATTTTGCACTGAGGTTTCCCCATATTTAGGTTACTCATTTAAATTTCCTTAGTTCGAATCATAGACCTATTGTTATTAAAATAAATCTAGTGTAGGTACAAGAAAATGTGCAAAAAGAATGGGTCAGCGTGATAAGATTTAGAAGGTTGGCTAAAGTTTCAAAAGTGCAAAGATATTATCAATGTTCACTAGCAACAATAAAAAAGGGAGGTAGTGCTTGTCTTTTTGGATAGAGTGAAAGCTTGTTTGGTTAATTTGAGAGGCTGGAACCAAAATATGTTGAGAGATTTTATCTAGAACGCCATTCGTAAAAAAAAAAAAGAAGAAATTAAGGTTTTTAAGGGGTGTAAGGTAAGTGCGAATAGTCGTATGGTGGATTTGGATCTTGAAAAGTTGCTAAAAGAGGAGGAGATCTACTGGAAAAGTAGGTCGTGAGAGGGATTGGCTCATGTGGGGGGCCAAGAATACCAAATGGCTTCATAGTAAGGTTTCTCATAGAAAAAAAGATGAACACGATTGAGGGTATTATGGACAATTTAGGAAAATGGGTGGTTTCTAATGAAGGGGCTATTAACCATGTGGCTAATTGCAATTCTAAAGGGATCCCAATCCAATTCTTTGGAGAGTTGGATAGGCCATTTTCAAAGGAGGACTTTGAGTTGACGTTGAAAAGTTTGAGCCCTAGAAAAGCCCTTAGTCTTGATGGAGATCCCACTATGTTCTTTCAAAAATATTGAGACATAATGGAAAATGATACAACCAAGATGTGCCTATGTTGTTGGGATTTACATCCTAAAACTCGTAGATTGTAAATATAATCTATTGATTGTTATTAATAAAGTGTTATTATTGTAATAATTGTTATTGATTAAATTATTAGTTGTTTTAATAACCCAAATCCAATAAACTAACATACTAAGATGTTTAATGAATATTGAACAGTATGTAGAGACATACAGGAATCAATGTTCAAGATCAGCTTAAATAATCTATAGTATAGGGATAAGGCTAGGTACCTTATCCTAGTAACACGATAGATACGACTCACTTTGTATTTGATACAAACGCAATGATCCAACGTGTTCGTGTAGTTGACATGCGATTGAGGATATCCTATGCAATGAGTTTCCATAAGACCAAACTGTAAAATAGTAACCACTAGATGTAACTTCGTTAACTAGTTAGGTTTCTATTTCACTAGGATGAACTAGGTAGTTTAATCTTAATCCTGAGTGTATTATGAACTCCTGTTCGCGAGGGATTGTCAATTGATTTGTACGGATGAGAGTGGTCAGATCGTTGACTCAATAAGCTTGTCATTTTAGGGACAAGACCGAGTGGGGAGCTGAGAACATAATTACACAAGATGGAATTCACTTCTTCCCTACTTTAGGATAAGTAGATGAGTGTTCTCTTAAATGGTGTCTCCTGGTCTTTATTAAAGAGCCCTACCCTCTCTATGGCACGAGAGAGATTTTTGTTTATTGGTAGAACCATAAATAGGTTGTTCATTAGAGGACCACTGATACTTAAGGATTAAAGGAATAACCCAGAGGTAAAATGGTAAATTGACCTAGCTGGTGTTACGAACACTCGTGAAGGACTAACTTACTGTTATTGGTCTATATTCATGGACACATAAATATATCTAGAGTGAGAAGAGTTCAACCGTGAGTCTTTAGTGGAGTGTACACACAGTTAACGAATATTGATTAATGTGGTTAATGAATTTAGCCAATTAATCTCAT
>JBBPDI010079411.1:0-14297 GCA_037974545.1 Cucumis variabilis | reverse complement strand
CCCTTACTATAAATATATTTGTGTCCATTTGATAAAACCATAATCAGTAAGTTAATCCTTCACAGGTTGTTTGTAACCTTGGCTGGGTCAAAATATCGTTTTACCAAGACTACATCTTGCTCCTTAAGTCCCAATAATCCACTATTGAACAATTGGTTTAAGGTTCAACCTATAAACTTAACCCCTCTTAGGCCAATGAGAGGGTGGGGCTCCTTGTTCAAGACTTGGATTCAGTGCTTAAGAGAACAATTTATCTACTAACTCTAAAACGGGTAGGAGTGAATTTCGTCTTGCATACTATTTCCCCAACTATCCACCCGATCTTATCCCTAAAATGGGAGGCTTATTGGGCCAACGCTGATGAGCTGCCCTCACTTATACAAATCTAAAGATATTCTCGTGTGAACAGGAGTTCATAGTTAGCTCAGGATTAAGATTAAGTTGTCTAGGTCATCAATAATCGAGATAGTCAGTTTTAAATAGTAAACGATGTTATAACGTAAAAGTGACTATCTCATGGTTCAGTATTGTGTAAACACTTTACATAGGATGCCCCCACTTTCATGTCTCTACATAAACGATTATGGATCACCTCGTTTGTAATTATTACAAAGCGGGCCGCATCCATGGTTTCTCTAAATAAGGCGCCCAACCATTATTCATATACTATAGACTGTTTTAGGCTATTTACTCGAACTTGATCCATGTTTATGTCTCCACATAAAGTTCAAGCTTACTAAAAAATAGCATCGAGACTTAGTTTATTAGATTTAAGATTATAAAATTCAATTTCTCAAATAACGATTTTATTGAATAAAATATGATTACAAACTACGAGTTTTAGGATAAAAAATTCCAACAAGTATGTCTTTACAAATCCACCAAACCCCTCTATTTATAAAAAAAATGACAAGTAGATGATGGATTACTTGACCACTAAGAGACGATGTCTTCAAGACACATGTCAATGAAGTTGGATGATCAATGGGGTGACATGTGGCTATGGACATTAAGCTTGATTAGATGATGGGCATCTATTTAATATAATATAATATTTATAATATTTTTTATATTGAATAATTTTCATAAATATAACAAAACACTAAAATATTTACAGCTCGTATAATAAAATAAAAAAGTCTATGATATTCTCATAAATTTCAGGTTTGCCTTTAAATATTGCTGACGATTTTTCACTTCTTTTTCTTCTTCTTCCCTGCGATTTATTCATCTCCTCCTTATATGTTTTCATATTATTAATTTCTTCATATTCTCACTTGTTCTTGGTCATGATTTATTTCTTTCCTCTTCTAGAATTTCTTCCTTCTTCGTCATCGCTCATTTGTTTTTCTTTTTTCACTTTTTCAAATTCTCACTTGGTGGAGATAACAAAAGAATTAAATAAAATTAGTAATTTTGAAAAATATTTAAAAATGGAAAAAATACATAAGGGAGGTAGAATCAAGTAGCCAAAGTGTGTTTAACTTAAAAGTAATTGATATTACATTCTATCTTTGTGGGATGGTTGAGTCACTCACCTAGCGATTATTCTACTTAAAAAAAAAAGCAGTACAACGTGATGTTACATCATTTTATATATAAATTTTTGTCAAAAGAATTTATTTCAAGGATATTTTTGAAGTATATGTGAAAGTTTTATAAATATTAATATTACTTTCGAAAGTTTGAGTTAATTTTTAAATTTAAGCAAAGGCAGTAGTTTTGAATCGAGTAAGTTAAAAGAAGTTTGACATTTTTTTTATATAATTTAATCAAATTTAGTAGTTGTGTATTTAGTAGATTAAAAATTCAACACCATAATAAAAAGTAATAAAAATTTGATTATTAAAAATTGTGAGTTTTGTTTTAGTTTCAATTAATTTGAACCACAAATCTATTATTCACCAACTTAGTCACATTACTCACTTTGGGCATTATAAGTTGAAAAAAAAAATAATTGTGGTAAAATCATAGAACACTTTTACTAAAATGGTGAGAGGAAAATCTGTAGTTTGGCCAACTCCCAAGTAGAACCTAAAATGATGTTATATAATCCAATTTCTCCAATTCAATTGGTCCAAACCCATAGATCATGTCATTTAGAAGTTGGGTTAGCCCAACTTAGACCTAAAAGTACTCTTTGCATTTGGGCCCTAAAATCTTCTTCTTTTTTGTTAATTTTGGAAATTAAGTCTATCAACTTCTTATCTACCTTTTACTTTACTTTGATTAAACAAAAAACAAGCTAAAAATAGAAAAGTAAAAAGAAGAGTTTTTATAAACTTAGTTCTGTTATATAAATTTGGCTAAAGATTCCACTCTTATAATTTCTAAAAAAAAAAATGTAAATCATTGTAAAAAACTAGAAGAAAAAAAACTAACTTTTCAAAAAAAAAAAAAAATGAAATGTGTACGAAACATAACGTTAGAAATTTCATTTGCTTTTTCTTTTTGTAGAAAAAAATGTTGTAGACTTTGGTATATCATTAAAAACTCTCAAACTGTGAATCAATATTAACATTATTTAACAAAAAAAAATATTTATGCTCAATTTTATCTAAAAACTATAAATAAGTTTGATAACACAACCATTTATAAATAAGTCAATAAAATACAATATGGAAAAAAAAACAAAAAAAAAACAAAAAACAAAAAACAAACATATCGAAGAGAAATCGATACTAGTTTGATAACACTCTTGTTTCCTAATTTATGTTTTTGTTTCTTATTTTTTAAGAAACAGATGCATTTGATAACCTTTTTTGTTTTTTGTTTTCAAAATTTAATAAACGTTTTTAAAAGTTCGGCAAAAAAAGAGAAACTATGGGATCGAGTTATGTTCTCATTTTATTCTATTTTGTTTCTCTAGCTCCGTATCAAGGTCATGGTCGATATTTGGGCCGTTTGGAGGATTATCTAGGAAGTGTTATGATTAGATGTGTTTGGAAAAAGAGTTATGATAAGATTTGTTTGGGAGAAGAGTTATGTAGGTAGTATTATGAAATTTAAAATTGTATTCTAAATCTAATATCTAAATTTTGTACAGTTAAACCATTGAAAACACGTTTGCAGAAAAATATTTATTCTTCTCATTACCAAGACGCCTAGGTGAGATACGGTTTACAGTATCTTAGGTTAGTTGTATTGAGTTAATGTAGAGTCCTTGTGGTGCAGTGTATTTCATTAATAAGAGAACAAAAGACCGAAAGGAAGTAAAAATTAAGCGTTGTGAACAATATAATCATTACTTTTTTTAATACGAGGATTTAGCTATAAATTCCACTATCTTATGCAAATTCAATTATGTTAAAAAACATTTTATTTATTTATTATAATGCGTAATCTTCAAGATTCTTTCATGTAATGTTTTATTTCATAATAAAGCATTGTTAAAATTATATTTTAATGTATCGTATAATTTAATTCTTTTTATGAAAATTAATATTAAGATTTTAATGAAAATTCCTAGACTTGTTATAAATTAAAAAAAAAAAAGAAATGGAGATGAAAATGTTTATAAGTAATGAAGACTATTTTGTTAGAAAATATAGAAATCAATTGTAATCCTTCGAATTTTAAAGTATTTTTTTTTAATCAAATTGTCTTATTATTTAAAGATTTTAAATTTGGTTAGTTGTTGTTATATAATAAGATTGAGGGAAAAGAAAAGAATTTGGAAAATTGATAAATAAAAGTAGTAATAATAATAGTTATTGTTTATTTTAATTATTATTATTATTATTATAAAAAAAGAAAAAGAAAAAGAAAAGAAAATTTATTTTCCTCCTTCCCGCGTGAACCCTCCCCTTCCCCTAACCCAAACGCCACACCGCCCCTCTTCTTCTTTTCTTTGTTTTATTCTCCGATCAACCTCCTCCGTTGACTGCTGTCGTCCTGCCGGAATTGAAGTCGAATAGTCAGGCCGCTCGGTTGTATCGATTCCACGTCGTCGCGATGTGACGCTCGGGTTGGTCTCCGTTCGCGAAGCCCGACGCTGACTGCCGCTGGGAGCCACCGTTCGTCACGCCTTCACGCTACGCCATTGCAATTCCCCATCCGACCGAGCCGTCCAACATCACCCGCTCCGATCTTCCTCCGTTCTGCAAAGCGCTGTCGTGCGTTTCCCCATCTTCCAGCTGCGAATTTCGAGTTGATCCGTGCCCAAATCGATTTCACATTCTTCTTCGTGTTACTTTCAAACGTCGCTCCAACCTTCGTTCCTCGACTGTGGAATAGCTACTGCTGGTTCTCTATTCCGGTTTGCACGGTGTCGATTCCATTTTTTTATACTTTGCAGTTTCTGTCTTGTTTTGGCTAGTTGTGGTAAGAAAGAAATTGTAGGTTTCATGGTTTTGCATTGTAAAAATGATGAGTTGTGAGGTTGGTTAATTGGTTGGATTGATATTTCTTGAAGGTACCGTTTGACGCGAGTAAATTCTCAAATTTTCAAAAGGTTGAAAGGGAGTTCGATTTTCCATCGGCTTGGGTAAGTTGTCAAGTTCACATATAGGGTAAATTGAATGGATGAAATTATTTAGGAAGATGTTGATTTTATGTTTGTTTATGTTTAGGATTTGATTTATTGGAATTAGTTCGATTGAAGAATTTGTATAAAAGTGAGGTAAGGGTTCTTACTACTAGACTCAACGATGCAATTGAGATGTGCTGTCTGTATGAATTTTATTGAACTGAGATGGACTGACTGATATGAAATTTTGTAATCGATTGTTTAGCTATAAGAATTTTATTGAACTAAGATGGACTGACTGATACGTATACTTGGTTATAATGACTGAACTGACAACCTTGAGTTGATTAAGTTGTGGGTTGTTGGCTGTTATGATAGGACATAAGTGGTGTTTTGTAGGTAGGATTAAATGAACCAAATTGAATTGACTGAATTGAGTAGAGCGATGCTTATGTATAAGTATATTCATTGAGGAGCCGTTCTGATAACGTTTGATCATGTGTTGGATTGCATAAACTGACTGTAAATGTGATGAACTAAAAGAATGAAGTGATGGTAGTTTGAATTGCTATTTGTTTGCTGATTAAAAATGCTAGATTCAGACTGAGGGGGAATTGTTAACTTTATCTGTAGGGTAGTGTGCCTTGCAGGTGTTCTACCGGATCACCATCTGTTGTGCATCCTTCGGAAGCACTAGACTGACATGTGCTTCCTACAGAGCACTAGACTGATATATATATACTGCAAGGCATTAAACTGATTATGTGTGTTCCTACGGGATCCCAAGACGGATAAAGTGTAGGACAACCCCAATAGGAAGTTAACCGTTTTAATTATTCACCTAACAGGACCAGTAGTAGGTCTCTTACTGGGTATGTTTATACTCACCCTTTTATGTTTAACTTTTCAGGCAAAGATAACAAGGGAGGTAGACCGACGAGGGACAAGGAGCCGTGATTGTCATAGGGAAATGTCTTTCAAACTGCTTCCGCTTTATGTCCTTTTTTTTTGTTTTCTTTAGTAATTGAGACTGTTAAGGATTTTCGTGATTGAGCCTTCTTTCTTTTCAATATTTAATTTAAACTTTCAAAATTTTGTTTGAATTAGGGCCCGAACTTATATAAAATCTCTTTGTCGTTGTTAAAATTTTATGAAACTTATCAAGCCTTATGTTTTAAGTATGAGTCTAGTGTTCAAGTAACAATTTCAGCTTAATTCGAAAAGTTGGGTCGTTACAATTAGTTTGTTGAGTTTTTTTTCTTACAAAGTAGATTGTTAGAAATAAAAGGGAGTAAATAATTAAAGGTGATGGAATACATAAAACTAGAGAGAATTGATGAGATAAAGATAAAAATGAGGGAATGGGTAAATTAGTAATAAAAGAAACAAACGAAGTATAATATGATTTGAAAAAACTAAAACCAAAGTCCAAATATGAGTCATTATAAAATAAACAGTTCGTGACCTTACTTTTCTACGAATTACAATGTACTAACCATACGAAAGTAAAAATGAAAGGGGTAAACATAATTACTCCAAAGCGACAAAACCCTAGTACTTCTTAGTAAAGTTTGAACTCGGGGTCCTGCAAAAAAAAGTAAAGACATGCATTTGGTTGATGGAAGAAGGAAGAAAACAAGTACCGTGTACTTGAGATGTTCAAATGAAAAAAGGAAAACCGTTAACAATAAGCAAGAGAATGAAAGTAAAAAAAAAGTAAAATTTTTGGTGCCTCATAGGAAAGAAATAAGTTCAATAAATTGAACTGGATTTCTAGTAATGGAAACATCAATAGACAAATGGGAAAATAGGGAATGCATGACATTATGGAGATCGAATGGAACCATAAGTAATGCAAAAAAATGATAGTCTAACATGAATTGCAAATACACAACATACGTTTCAGGCGTGGACAACAACAAGTAGTGAAAAAAAGGGATAACGAAAGCATACATATCAACACACGGCAAGGAATGGATTGCATTCACATAGACACACAAGTTCACTAACCTCACTGCATAATGACATATCATGAAAGGAAAAAAAAAAAAAGAAGCCAATCAACATACCTAATAAGATGGAAAAGGAAAGTCTATGATGAGAAACAACAATGAAGCACAAGAATGTAGATGCAGGGACCATGTATATATAGGAGGGGATGGACAAATTTAATGATGCATTGAAGATCCCAACAAAAAATTTTTGAACAAGCAATGTGATAATGATTGTAGACAACATAGGGCAGAGGGGAAAGGACTTATCAGAGACATAGAAACGATGGTAAAAAAACGGACTAGATGAAGAAAGAGATGCATGACAATTTCCAGTAGAAAAATCAAAGAATAACATGTTCAGTTAAAGACAGATAAAAACATCGGTTATGTAGGCATGTACAAAGAAACAAAAAAAATAATTAAAACAGCCGCATTTTACAAAACATAAACAAACAATGGAAACATACATATATAAAACAATTAAAAAAAAGTCAAAACGGCCACATTTCACAGAACATAAACAGACAATGGAAACATACATATGTAAATCAGTAAAAAAAAACTAACTGTAAGACCTCATCATCGACCAAAAAAAAAAAAAAGAAAATTAAGAAAACGTTACCTCCATCCCTACCTTGCTCAAAACCACCACTGCCACTACATATGTAGCATTCATTACTTATCAGTAAAGGATAGGTTCGAGGCCTCAAATGGGAAACATGAAGCTAGTCAACGAAACCCAAAATTGACGGGGGATAATGGAAATCAAATTTGAAAAGAGGGAAATACGATATCAACTCTGAAACAGTGAAGACGAAACGAAAATGGAAAAGACGAGAACGGGGAAAGATTAAAACAACAAACACACAAACAGTGACAGACGAAAACTGTGAAGACCAAATCGGTGAAAGACAAAAATGATGGAAAGGAAGCAAAATAACCAGTAAAAATGAGGGAATCACACTCGGACTAAGGAAGGGTTGGGGAAAGATTACGTGGGACTGAAGAGGGAGGAGTGAGGAAGAGTTATCGGGGAGCTGAAGATGGATTGAAAGGAATGAAAGAGAGGGAAGACGAGTTGAGAAGTGAAGGAGAAGGGTTATGAAACCATAATACAAGGGTTATGATAACCCTTCCCCTAAACATGGGTTGGGTTTACATAACCTAACCCCACAATTATAACTAGTGGGGGCCTACAGTTCCTTAAGTTTTAAAATCTCTAATTGATGTATGGCATGATAGATGATCAAGACGACAAGACAAAAGCTATATGTTCCTTGCTACACTTGGGGGAAGGTGAGTAAGACAAAACATTTAAAAGATTAGACAAAAGCGTCTAGTGAGTCGGGTCTTTTACGAACACGTTGAATAATTAAGTTTTTGTCATAACGCGTTGTAAATTATTTCGCCAAACCAAACCATGCGATATAGACAGTTAGGCATTTCATTAATAACAGAACTAAGTTCAAATCCAAGTTTCTGAACACGTTTAGGCGATTTACACATAATACAAATCTTCAGCAACAAAGATTTATAAAATATCATATGGAAATCTGTCACGCATCACTCTAAAAGTTACTTTATATGACAAAGTGGAGACGTGACTACCTAGACATTCTACATGAGTCTCCCCCAAGATAACGTGCAAGACGTTTAGTAAGCAGAATTAAATGCAACCAACAAGCTTAAATACAGATTATAATCTCAAGTGAAATAAGAAGACTTCATTGATTATTCTAATAGCAGAGTACATTTTGTACTTAATACAAGGTTTCTTTCAAAAGAATTATATACAACTCAAAATAACATGTAGACTATACTCACGTAGCTTCTACATGCTATGTGATCTGACAGTGACCACTACCAAAAGGATTTGTTCACGAACGATACAGTAGGCATTCAAGGCTACAAGTTCAACACTACATTTCCTTTGCTAAAGTTCAAGTGTACTCAAGATAACCTTAAGACTTTAGTTTATTGGATTCAAAATTATAATATTTAATTTTACTAATAATTTTCAATAACAACTTTATATAATAGAGAATATGATTTTTATAAATTACAAACTACGAGTTTTATGACATAAATTCCAAGAATTAAAACCCAAAAACTTTAATAATTAAATACTATAATAAACCATTTTGCACCCCAAACACCCCGTAGGTATTCTGTGATAATGATTGATAATTTGGGTAATGGAAAGCAAGACACACGGAGTGAGAATATGGATCAAATCCTATTCTAATTACATCTAAATAATTTATAGATTAACATGCTTAAACTATCCTAATTAAAACAAAATTACAGTTAAAAAAAAACTTACCTTCGTAGCTTTTGGATTCCTCGATATCTCCTCATAAACACGAACCCAGGAACACCACTAGAGTTTACATGCTATTCTCCAAACTTAGAACTAGATTGTGGGACCCGCTAAGTGAAGAAAATTGGGAGAGGGAGGAGGGATTAATTAGGATCAAGATTTGAGAGAGAATTTTTCTGACTTGACTAATTTTGATCTCTAGAGCATAAATCCGCCATCATTTTTCCAAAATTAAAATCACATTTGAATCTAAAGTCGGTCAAAGTTTGACTTTTCAAGGTCAAAAGTTAACATTTTTTACTTTTTACAACTTTGAACATTTTCATCAATTTCAAGCTTTCAAATATGAATTTACATTCATATTTAAATTACGTTTAAACATAAAACTCTATCTCAAACTATAATGGACGACAATATCACATATATTCGTCAATTTCTCTCTCTTTACCTAATTTGAACAATTTAAATTATTCCAACGTATTGTTCCTATGAGCTAGCAAGATAACCTAATGGACCTATAGATTATGGGCTCCAACGATTTAAGATTAACTAGCTAAACCAATTTAGATCGAGCCAATCAAAATTTGTTAACTAACGAATCATTCTACTAAAGTCTCGTAGTTGCACTCCCCTCATTATAAACATATTTGTATCCATATGATATAACCATATCAATAAGTTAATCCTTCACACGGTTGTTCATAACCTCGCTTAGATCAAAATACCATTTTACCCCCAATACTACATTTTGCTCCTTAAGTCCCACTGTTTCACTATTGAACAATTGATTTTAAGTCCAACCTATAAACTGAATCCTTCTCGGCCAATGAGAAGTTAGGGCCCCTTGTTCAAGACTTGGATTCAGTATTTAAGGGAACAACCTATCTACTGAACCTAAAGCATATAGGAGCGAATTCTGTCTTGCATCCCCTCGATCTTACCCCGAAATGGGAGGCTTATTAGGCCAATGTTGTTGAGATGCCTTCACCTATGCAGATTTAAAGATAATTTCGTATGAACAGAAGTCCATAGTTAGCTTCGAAATAAGATTAAGTTACCTAGGTCATCAATAATCGAAATAGTCATTTAGTTAACGGTGTTAGAATTTAAAAGTGACAATTTCATTTTTCCAGTCGTATGTAAATTCTTTACATATAATGCCCTCATTTTCTTGTCTCTACATGAATGATTCGAGATCACATCATTTGTATTAACTACAAAGCAGGTTGCATCCATAGTGTCTCCAGAATAAGGTACCCAACCTTATTCATACACTAGGGATCGTTTGGGCTATATACTCGAACTTGGTACACGTGTATGTCTCTACATAAAGTTCAAGTCTATACTAGATAACCTCGGGACCTTAGTTTATTGGATTCAAGATTATATATAGGATTCCATTTTCACTAATAAGTTCTCAATAACCACTTTATTGAATATAATATAATTTAAGCCACAAATTACGAGTTTTAAGACATAAATTTCAACATTCGACTGAGAAAATCAAAGAATGCGCCAAAATGAGAGAGAGAAAGTCAAAGAAGAAGAAATATTGATTTAGGGATTTTGGAATATTTTAATATTTGAAGCCACTTTAATTTTAAAATGTTTTGCCAACTAATTAAATTGTTTTGTTAAAATAGTTGAAATATGGTACTTCATATCCTGTCTATGTTAACATTTAACAATCCAATTATTATTCTGTTAGTCATTTGGTCAACAGGCAAAATAGTCATTTGGTCAAAAGTCAAAGTTTGACTTTTCAACCAGAAGTCAACATTTTGACTTTTTACTATTTTGTCTATCTTGACTAATTTTGACCTTACGAGTATGAGTATTAAATTTGACTTTTCAAAGTCAAAAGTTAATAGTTTGACATTTTCAATTTTGACTATTTCCATCATTTTCGATCTTTCGAGTATGAATCCGTTTCATTACTTTAATATATAAATCTCATTTAAACATAAAGTTCTATTTCTAATCATATAATCGACAGTTATATCACACATACTTATCAGTTTCTCTCTCCTCGTCTAAATCGAACAATTCGACTTATTCCATCATATTATTCTAAGTTTATTCCATATGAGCTAGCAGGAGAATCTAAGGGATCTATAGATCATGGGCTCCAATGATTCGAGATTAACTGACTAAACTCTTTTAGTTTGAGCTAATCAACATTCACTAATTAACGGGTCATTCCATTAAAGTCATGTAGTTGCACTCTTCTCACTATAGATATATTTGTGTCCATTTGATATAATCATGATCAGTAAGTTAATCATTCACAGGTTGTTCGTAACCTCGACTGGGTCAAAATTTACCATTTTACCCCCAAGACTACATCTTGCTCCTTAAGTCCCACTGATCCACAATTGAACAATTGGTTTAAAGTCTAACCTATAAACTAAATCCTGAAGGGATAAAAGCCATTGGTAGTGAAAGATTTTACAGAGACCTTAGATCAATTTAATTGGGAACTTAAAAATACCGTACATTGGCAAACAATTATAGAAACAAATTTTTCTTATAATTTAAACTAAGGTTAAGCATGCTTAAACCAATTATAGATTAGAGAATTACATAATAGAGTAACTTACTCTCGTTGACGTCACTGAATCTATAAATCACTGAATTGGGGACCCCACTCGTCAGGACCTTCTTATCCTCTAAAATGAGATTGGTTTGTGGAAACCAATTGGAATGGAAATTTTTTTTTTGAAAGAATTTCTTAGAGGATTCGTAGAGAGGCAAAAGCTTAGGTTTAAAACCTGTTGTCTTATGCGTATTTATAACTCCATATTATTTAAAACATATTAAATTAATTAAATTAACTAATTAACTAATTAATTAATAATTAATTAAATCATATTTAGTTAATATTTCATTTAAATCATATTTGATGAATATCTCTCACATATCTTATTGTTTTAATTAAATAAAATAAAATAAAACTAAACTATTAATTAATTCTCCAATTAATTAATTGCTAAATTAAATACCTTATATTTAATTTAATTCAAATTTGAATCATATTCAAATATAAATTTCTCTCATAACCTATAGTTTTAATGTGTATCATATACGCATTAAACTTTAACCTATAGTTTTAATACGAATCAAATTCACATTAAATTAATATTTGAACTCATTCAAATATTTAATCTCTCATAAATAGATTTTGAATCATATCCAAAATTTATAAATTTAATTAAAAATCAAATCAAATAAATTTAATTTAAATTTAATTTTATATTATAATGTATCACCATACATTATAATAATTTTCAAAGTAAATTTGAATATTTCAAATTACAACCAATATAAATAAATTCCATTACCCTTTACAAGTTAGGAAGAGGACCTAATGGAACTACATATCAGAAATTATGACGATATGAGATTAATGGTTTAAACTCATTAATCACATTAATCACTATTCGTTAACTGCGTGTACACTCCACTAAAGACTCACAACTGAACTCTTCTCACTGTAGATATATTTTTGTGTCAACGAATATAGACCAATAACAATAAGTTAGTCATTCGTGAGTGTTTGTAATATCAACTGGGTCAAATTACCGTTTACCCATGGGTTACTTCTAGTTCTTAAATATTAATGCTCTCTTAATGAACAATTTATTTATGGTCCAACCAATAAATAGAAACCCCTCTCGTGCCATAGAGAAAGTAGGACTCTTTGTTCAATTCTCAAAGATACCATTTAAAGGAACACTCATCTACTTACTTTAAAGTTAGAAAAGAGTGAATTTCATCTTGTGTGATTATGTTCCCAGCTCCTCACTAAGTTTTTTTTTTGCAAAAATGATAAGCATATTTAGTCGACAATCTGGCCACTCTCACCCATAAAAATCAAAGGACAATCCTTCGTGAATAGGAATTCATAATATACTCGGATTAAGACTAAGTTACCTAGGTCATCCTAATGAAATAGAAACCCAACTAGTTAACGGAGTTATATCTAGTGGTAACTATTTCGTGGTTCGGTCTTATGCAAACTTATTGCATAGAATACCCCACTCGCATGTCACCTATACAAACGCATTGAATTATTGTGTTTGTATCAAATACAAAATAAATCGTATCCATAGTGTTACCAGGTTAAGGTACCCAACCTTATCCCTATACTATAGACCCTTTAAACTAATATCGAACATTGATCAATGTATGTCTCTAAATATTGTTCAAGACTCATCAAACGGCTTAGGATGTTAGTTTATTGGATATAGATTATTAAGACAAAAGTAATAATATAATCGATAACACTCATTGAAATTATAATAATTACACTTTATTAATAATGGTCAATGAATTATATTTACAATCTACAAGTTTTAGGACATAAATACCAACAAATACCTCTCGGGCCAATGAGAGGGTGGGGTCCCTTGTTAAAGACTTGGATTCAGACCTTAAGAGAATAACCTATCTACTAACCTTAAAACAGGTAGGAGTGAATTTCATCTTGCACCTTAGAGGTGAAATCGGGTTGGGTTGGGAGACATTCTCAATCCAACCCATATTTTTGGGTTATTTGGGTTGTCAACCCAAATAACCCAAATTTAGTTTCTAACCCAACCCAACCCAACACGTAAAATATGGGTTGGGTTGAGTTGTCGAGTTGTATAGTTTTTTTTTGTTTCTATTTTCTAATGGTTATGAAAGTTCAAAATTCTTACATTTAAATTTCAAACATACATAATTCAAAATTTCATGCAATAAATTCAAAGTTTATATACCTAATTTATTTTTTAATATAATATATATATATATATTATATTAATTCGGGTTGAGTTGAACTGAATTTTTCAATCCTCCAACCCGAGACCCAACCCAACCCTAAAAATCAAAATTTTTATAACCCAATCCAACCCATATTTTAACCTAACCCAACCCAACCCTTATAATATAGGTTGGGTAGTCCGAGTTATTTAGGTTCAACCCATATTCTTACACTCCTATTGCACCCTATGTTTCCAGCTATCCACCTGGTCGTATCCTTGAAATGGGTAGCTTATTGGGCCTGTATTGATGAGTTGCCCTCACCTATGCAGATCTAAGGATAATCTTGTGTAGACAAGAGTTCATAGTTAGCTCAGGATTAAGATTAAGTTACCTTGGTCATCAATAATTGAATTAGTTAGTTTTAAACAGTAAACAACGTTATAGCATAAAAGTGACTGTTTTATGGTTCAATCTTATGTAAACTCTTTACATAGGATGCCTTCACTTTTGTGTCTATACATGAAGGATCACCTCGTTTGTACTAACTACAAAGTAAGCCACATTCGTAGTGTCCCCAAAATAAAGTGTCCAACATTATTCGTATACTATAAACTATTTAGGTTATATACTCAAACTTGATCTACATTTATGTCTCTCATAAAGTTCAAGTTTATTCAAAATAGCCTTTGGACTTTAGCTTATTGGATTTAAGATTATAGTATTCAAAGTCACTAATAATTTCTTAATAATGACTTTATAGAATATGATT